>CAUYPK010025635.1:0-24938 GCA_963574355.1 Loris lydekkerianus | reverse complement strand
CCCCCCCCCCCCCCCCACCCCCCCCCGCCCCCCCCCCCACCCCAGCCCCCCCCCCGGCCGACCCCCGCCCCCCCACACGCCCACGGGACCCCCCGCCGCACCGCGCGCCACCACCGCCCCTCCCCCCCCCCCCCCGCCCCCCCCCCCCGCGGCGCCGCCCGGCGCCGGCGGCAGGACACTCTTTTCTTAACTCTTATCCTGACCTGAATGGGAGGGAATTCAAAAAAAAGAGCTGGGTCTGAATACTGTCTTGTTCTTCCCAGATGGAAACAAAATGAACTGATGGCCTAAAGATTTTATGGAAGAGCCAGCAATCCATCCATTAATTGATAGTGGTTGTATGAAATGGCACCATGCTGAAAAGGATCCTGAGGATGTTTGTGGATTCAGCAGGAAAGAATGTTAAGCCATGTTCATTCAGCAACGGAATAGTCTCAGCTGAGTGCTGGCCAGTGATGGAAGGGTGGATTATAATATGGCTGTAACATGGACACTGTGTACCTGCAATCCTAGAAATAAATATTCCTACTCTTGAGGTGACTCCAACCTAACATACTAAGAGTTTAATTTGTCTAGTAACACTTTGATGCAAATAAAAAAATTCATCTCTAAAAACAGGAAGCGGAGAAAGTAGGAAACATTAGGCCTAGGCCAAGTTAAGAGGCTGCAGCCACCAATTTTTTTTAATGAAATAGAAGAAAACATATCAAGAATAACTCATACATGGTGTTGAAGATGTTTGATGAAAATTTTGCTTTTGATTATGACATAAAGTAAATTTTTGAACAGGGGTCTTAGTCAAAAAATTTTGAAAATCACTGTTTAAAATGATCTCTAAGATTCCTTTCAGTGCCAAAAAAAAAAAAAAAAAAAAAAAAAAAAAATTTCCAAAAAATGTTCATTAACAGTTTTTAAATATTTTTGATAAAAATGTAACCTTCAACACACTTAAAGGTAAACTTTAATAATTAAATTCTTTCAACAAATATATAAAATTGAAAATATAAGAAATAAAAATAGCTAACAAGACAATGATGCCTATTTTTGAAATGTGAAACAACCAAGAACTAGGTTTCTGTAACAAGATGCACCTGGATGTGCTATTTCTGTTACAGTCACAGGAGGAGCAACGATTTCACCGTGTAACATTCAGCTCTCCTAGCTGAATAATAAAACGGCTTGTGACAGACAAAATTGACGCCAGAGCCAATGGTGCATTTACACACTCATTCAGAACATTTCTGAAAATAAGCCTAGAATTTACAAGTAAAACTTTTCATTTTTTGGTATATAAAAAATAATTTATTATAAGGAATTGATTCATATGATTATGAAGGCTGAGAAGTCCCAAGTTCTGCCAGTTCTGCAACCTGGAGACGCAGGAAAGCCAGTAGTGAAACTCAGAGTCTAAACATTTGAGAACCAGGGGAGAAGATAGAAATCTCAGTCCAGGGCAAGAGAAGATAAGATGCTCCAGCTTAACAGTGAGGCAGGACAAGAGGGGCAAATTCCTCCTCCTCCTCCTCCTCCCTACAAGTAAAACTTTTCAATAATATATGACAGCTGTCCAGAAAGTGTCTAGCCACATACTATAAAAAATAGTATTAACAAGGGCTGGATACTTTTCATATAGCCCTTGTAGTAAAATTATATGTATATTGTGTTGTGTTTGTAGTTTAGGGAAAGGGGTGAATAATGACTATTTCAATGAACTCAACATACCGTATATCCTCGAGTATATACAGTATTTTATCCTGGTGGGAATGCCCCAACAAATTACTTAATGTAAACTTATCTCTTTTCATTATTAACATAAAAGTGACTTGTCTGTTGTAAAGATTTTAGAAAATACCAAATATTGTGATAAAGAAAATAAAAAACATACATAATCCCATGTTAAAGTAATCACCGCTCAAATTTTGGAGTTAAGAAACAAATATTAAGCAACTGGCAAAAATCTATATCACTGGCAGTGCCCACGGCTCAGTGGATAGGGTGTCAGCCACATACACTGAAGCTGGCGGGTTTGAATCCGGCCTGGGCCAGATAGAGCAACAATGACAACTGCAACAGAAAAACAGCCAGGCGTTGTGGTGGGCACCTGTAGTCCCAGTTACTTGGGAGGCTGAGGCAAGAGAATCGCTTAAGCCCAAGAGTTTGAGGTTGCTGTGAGCTGTGACACCACAGCACTCTACCAAGGATGACAACTTAAGACTGTCTCAAAAAAAAAAAAAAAAAAAAAATCTGTATCAGAAACAGATTCTAAACTATGTCAGTATTTAAGCACAATGTACAAATTTACTAGGAAACTGTCAAACGCCTCCATTCTAACACAATTTTTATACCCTGTAGTTTTTTTCAACACCAATATTTTCAAGATTGCAGAGTAAGTCACACTGAAATTTTTCATTTATCTAAGGCACGAAGATTCCTTCCAACTGAATGGCACATATTTTTATACCAGTTGATAACTAAAATGGGATATCACAGGCAATATGTTCCCCAGGGATTTTTATTTTAAGAAAAGCTTACTTAGACCACTGCTACTTAAAGTGTGGTCCACAAGCTAGTATCTATAACGATGTCAGAAAATGAGATTATTTAGAAACTTATTTAGCAATTTTACATCGCCATAACATATTAATTTTATTTTACAAAAGCCCATCAGTTTTCAATGAAGTGAAATTTTAAAAAATGACCTTGGACCACAGATTTTTTTTTAGAAACACAGTCTTACTATGTCACCCTCAGTGGAGTGCCATAGCATCACAGCTCACAGCAACCTCAAACTCCTTAAGGATTAAGGCTTAAGCGATTCTCTTGCCTCAGCTTCCCAAGTAGCTGGGACCACAGGCATCGCCACAATGTCCGGCTAATTTTTTGTTGCAGTTGTCACTGTGGGTTAGCTGGCCTGGGCCCGGGTTTGAACCCGCCAGCCTCGATGCATGTGGCCGGCACCATAACCACTGTGCTATGGGCACTGAGCCTGACCACAGATTTTTTTATTTTTTATTTTTGAGACAGAGTCTCACCCTGCCACCCTGAGTAGAGTGCCGTAGCATCACAACTCACAGCAACCTCAAATGCTGGGTGTAAGCAATTCTCTTGCCTCAGCCTCCCAAGTAGCTGGGATTACAGGCGCCCACCACAACTCCCAGCTATTTTCTTTGTTGTTGTTGTTTCAGTTGTCATTGTTGTTTAGCTGGCCCAGGCTGGGTTCGAATCTACCAGCCTTGGTGTTTATGGCCAGCACCCTGAGGGAGGCACACTGCTACCACAGATTTTTTTTAAAGAAACAATTTAGAGAAATCAGTTTATCAACTATTTATATCACATTTAGAGCAAAGGTTTTACAACAAATAAATAGTCCAAGAATTTGATGAAATTCCTCTCTACCTCCTGGCATATTAACTTTCCTTCCAAGAGCATTTTCAGTGGCCCTTAAACCCACCTACTATTATAACCAGCATCTAATTGCTAATTAGAATACAGATATTCTTATCTTTCTTAGAGTTGGAAAACTCCTTAATCATTTTTCCTAAGGAAAACCTGAGAGGTCCAGGGAGGTCAGCTACTTTGACACCTTGACTTTGACCATTGCTCCTTCCACCACGCTGAATGACTAATGCAGCCTCTACAGGTTTCCAGTCTCTCCTGCCTCCAAAAAACCCTTCTTCTATCAAGTACCTGACAAAAGTGCTTTTTGAGGCTACTCTCTTAGATGAACAGTATACTTAAACATCTTAAAGAGGCCCAATTCTGTTTCTTAATAAATATTTTGTAACCACTGAATAAAGCATCCTTTTTGCTAAAAAGCACATGGTTTACAAAATGGTATTGTTTCTATAAAAAATTCGGGGTTTAAAATAATCTGCCATAGCCTGGTGTGGTGGCTCACGCCTGTAGTCCCAGCTCTGTGGGAGGCCGAGGCTGGGAAGATTATCTGAGCTCAGAGGTTCGAGACCAGTGTGAGCAGCAGTGAGCCAGAGTAAGACACCGTCTCTACTAACAACATCAAAAACAGCTGGACGTTGTGATGGGCGTCTGTAATCCCAGCTACTGGGGAGGCAATGGGAAAGAGCATCGCCAGAGGAAGAAGAAAATGAACAACAACAACAACAACAAAAAAAAAAAAAAAAAAAAAGAGTACTTCAAACGAAAAAGAATGAACAAGCAAGCTGAAATTAAAAATAAAAAAATAAAATAAAATAAAATAATAATCTGCTACTAGAATTTATGACCTCTAAGCTCCCTTTCATTTAAGAAATGCGATTATATTTTAAAAAAATCTAAATACAGTAGAATCTTCATAATTGTCCACCTCCCTACACTGACCCCCTCAAGTTGACCTAATTTTCAGTCTGGACATGTACTACATGTATGTTATCAGTACAGTAGGCCTAGTTCCTTATGTTGACCACCTCCATATGTTGACCAGTTTGTTACAGTCCCCTGGTCAACTTACAAAGGTTCTACTGTCTAATTTTCTAAAATTATGGATACCACAGACTCTCTGCTTCTTTTTGTGTTTCCATTAAGAATTTCCAATTTACAGGCTCAGTATTTTAAATCTCAGATACCATGCTTATAGAGACTGTGAATAATACTCAGGAATGACACTCATTTATGTAATTTACTCAGTTTATTTTTTAATTGATAAAATCCAATTAAAACATGCAGGTCATTGAGAAAAACATTAAAGAAAAATAGAACTATTTCAATATTCTTACCTTGGACCCTGACAACATACTGGTCAACATTTTTGTTCCCCTTCCAATTCCAACCACTACAAATTAAAGAAAGAAATATTATAATACTCTTATGAAAACTAGATTTTTATAATAGCCACATATTTTGATCAGAATTTCCTGGCTTATATGAAATTGAAAAGCACATGTACTTGTTTAGCATAATTTGAGGGCTCCTGTTACTCCAATCAGTTGAACTTGTCATACAATTAAGAAATTCTAAAGAGGAGATAGAAGAGACTTTTTCATATTCTTAAAGTATTAAACTCAGTAAAAACCTCAACCCATTGTATACAAAACCAGTGTATGGTGCCCCATATTGCATTAATGTACATAGCTATGATTTAATAAAAAACAACAACAAAAAAACCCCAAAAAACCCCAACCCAGCCAAATTAGAAAATGAAGTTTTAGAACAATCTCAAAGGACTCACTGGAATTTTGTATGAGGACCAGTGAAAAAGAAGTGGTACATTAACCATGTTCAATGGTATGATGAAGTCTTTTGACAGAATTCTTTATTAAACAAAGAAAAAGCCATCATCATAGCTAATGAACCATTTAAAGATGATTAGTACACAGCAATATACAATCAAGAAAAGAGAAACATAACAAATCAACTTAACACAAAGAAGACTACAAGGTAGAATGAGGCCTAGAGAATGTTTGCTGACATGACTGATCCTTACAGGTGAGATGGAGAAGACACTTAATAGCAGACAAATTTTTAAGAAATGAAGTATTTATCATCAACAGATACAACTGCATACAAGAGTATACAGATATAACAGATACAACCACCACAATTCAGAATTACAAGAGGAAACAAGGAGAAATGCTTGGCAAACTGAAAAAATTACCATCAATGTTGACAGTAGACATCATTCGGTGAGTTTACTAAGTATCAGGTCCCACTCTAAATGCTTTCCACTCATTATCTCACTTAATCCTTATAATAACCCTGAAAGGTAATGTAATTATCCCATTTTTACAGATGAGGAAACTGAGGCACAGAGACTGAGAATGCTGCCCAGCACCTTACAGCCAATCTATGGTAAAGGTGAATTCAAACCAAACTGTGTAACAGCAGACCCCACCCCCTGCCACCTTACTCACCTAGGCTTTTTCCCCACAGCCTCCACCACTGCAAACATGACAATTCAACATCCTATGTCTTCCCCTTCCAATTCATACCATTTCACAACCATTTCTGAAACCTTATTTTGCACACTACAAAGTTCCCCCCAAATCCTTAATAGAGTCCCAGTACCTACAATACCAACTAGTTAGTAGAGTATTCACAGTTCAAGTCCCCCTTCACTTATCATCTCTCTCACAAACCCCCTCTAAACATCTGTGACACTCATCCACATTGATCCTTTATCTCTAAATAGAGTCATATTAGTTCAAGGACTAAGGTAAAAAACTGCCCTCAGCATCCTCTGAAGAGCATAACACTCTACAAATGATAGAATTTGTTGATACTGTTGTTGCTCAAGCAAAACTTTGTATAATTTTAACAAGGATTCAATGCAATTTGATTCCATTTAAATATATGCCCAATCAATATTTTCTGAACTGCTACAATGAACATCATCTGAAGAGGAATACTTCTGATGGGATAAAGACGCCTGAGACACATTTCTTGCCTTTGAAAGAGCTTATAATCTCTCTGGGAAAACACAGCACAGAAAAGGAAAATCATAGGTCTCCAAAAATGCTGCCTGAATGAGTGAATAATGCTAAGTAACAATATGATAATATATGATCACGTGTCAAACAGAACAGTGTGGAACAGAGAGAGAACAGCTGCTGTAGGAGGTCAAAGGTGGCAGAACTGTATCCGGCTAACGAGATCAGAGAAAGCCTTGTCCAGGCATTTCAAACAGAGTCTGAGTTAGGCCTTCTTGAAGGATGGGTTGGACTTGAACCCACCAAGAGAAGAGAAGCACGTTCCAAAGAAGGAACAAACTACAAACTGATATAAGAATAAGCATTGTGGATTTATCAACCAGAATACAGGAGGCTTCAAAGCAGGCTAACATGTTCACCATGGGTGAAATGCTGAACCGATGATGGTTTCTCAGCTAGTTTAGTGTACTAAAAGGATAAAATTTAAAAGAAGCCACCTGAGTTACCCAGCTTGACCTTTCGGTTTTATATACAAGAAAAACCAAGGTGATCAGGTGGCTTGTGAAAACAGAATTTTAGGAAGACTAACACAACAATGTAGTATGTAGAAAAATCACCTGGAGTTGGGACCCAACCAATCAGCAGCTTTTCATTCAAGGATGTCAGTGGAAATTCAAAGAACAGTGTCCTGGGTGGAATTTTTACTTGGCTTTTTTTTTTTTTTTTTCACTCAATCTTTCAAAATTATACAGTGTTTGTTGTATAAAATAAGTACAGGAATAAACGAAACCTGTTTTCAGCCGTCAGTGAGTTAACAACCTAACAGGGAGACAGACAGCAACAAGCACCAAGACCAGTATGAGGACTTAATTAGCCACATAAAAGAGCGAGTGGGCAGGTTCTCAGGGAGGAGACCTGGTATTTCTGCTGAACCTGGAAAGGTCAGCAGGAGTTCTACAATTAACAGTGCCCACAGAAATGAACAGTGTATGTGAAAAGAAAAGCATGAGCAAAGACATCAGTTTGAAAAAAATGTGGGGAATTTAGAGAAAGGATGAACAGGATTTTCCACACACTATCTTACACTTACTACTCTCTGGTTCCATCTCTCAAATTTTCTGTGCTCATTCAAATATTTTCAAAAAAAAATATTTTTTTCTCCAAAAAATCCACTATTTCCACACGTAGGCAGTGTCCTAGAATTCTACTCTAAAGTCATAAAGATAGAATTTGTTTATGATGATGTCACTTTAGGACAGGCAAGGTACAATACATGTATTTTCAAAGCTTTGTATAGTTGGAAGTTTCTATCACCATTTATATAATTCTATAATAACAACCTTTAAAAGATCATCTTGTAAGATCTATATCTTTCCAATTCTAGGAATCTGTCTTAATAATCCAAAACAAAGAAAAAGTTCCATTCATTAAGATGTTTCTCGCAAAACCAGTTATACTAATTAAACTATGGGACTAACCTCAATGACCTCAAATAGGAAAATGGTTAAATTGTATTTTACCCATAATAGCACAGTATATAACCATTAAAACTAATGCTTATGAAAAATGTTTTTAAAATTAACATGAAAAATGTCTGTTATGATGTTTAAAAAAACAGGATATATAAAAACAAATGAAACAGAACTCAACCTTTAAAATTTACAAGGTATCCATGTACAAAAACATTTGTACCCCCCTTATTATTTTGAAAGAAGAAAATTACAGATAAAAGGCCAGAAGGAAATACAGCAAAAAGTTAACTGATCATTGATAGAAGTAGAAAAGTAGATACTTTTTAATTTTCAACTTTTTTTGTATTTTCTAAATTTCTCCACTGTGCTCTAATGACCTCAAGTTAAAAGAATTTTTTTAAATGGCATATGGAAATTTGGATTCCATTTTTAGAAATTTATAATAAATGGGTATATTGTTTCCTACTCCTGCTAAAAATTACCAACATTGGCTTAAAATAATACAAATGCTTATTATAAGGTTCTGGAGGTTAGAAATATAAAATGGGTTGAATTGGGCTTAAATCAAGGAGTTGGCAAGGCTATGTTCTTCTCTAGAGGTGCTAGGGAAGAAACCTTCACAAGAACCTCCCTAAGGGAATTTTCTTGCTTTTTCCTTGGCTCATGACCTCTTCACCTTTCACAGCCAACAATCACATCACAGCAACCTCTGCATCCACAGCCACATCTCTGACTCTCTCTTCCAGGGGTCCTCAAACTACGGCCAGTGGGCCACATGCGGCCTGCCGAGGACACTGATCCAGCCCTCCGGGTGTTTTTGCCACCGCTGCCTGTCCTGCTACAGTGCGCATGTGTGGAATGTGCGCGGCACTCTCCGACTCCCCTCCTCTCTGTCTCTACGGCTCCTCTCAATCTCGAGACTAACTGATGCACACTTGCATCACTTGTTACGACCAGCAGTGACAAATATGGAACCAGACATTGACCATCTCATTAGCCAAATGCAGGCCCATAGTTCCCATTGAAATACTGGTAAGTTTATTGATTTAACTTTAGTCGTTCTTCATTTTACGTATTGTATTTGTTCCCGTTTTGTTTTGTTTTTTAATTCAAAATAAGATATGTGCAATGTGCATAGGATTTTGTTCATAGTTTTGTTTTTTTTTAACTATAGTCAGGCCCTCCAACAGTCTGAGGGACAGTGAACTGGCCTCCTGTTTAAAAAGTTTGAGGACCCCTGCTCTCTTCCCTGCCTCCTCCACCTTCAAAGCCTCTGGGATTCCCCTGGGTCTACCTGGAAATTCCAGGATAATCTCTTTATCTTAAATCAGCTGATTAGCAACTTTAATTCCATCTACAACTTTAATTTCCCTTTATGATGTGACTTAACATATTCACAAATTCTGGAGATTAGGAAGTAGACATCAGTAGAGGGCCATTACTTTGCTTACGGTGGTATTTTTGAGAATTTTGCAAGCCCTCTAGTCAATATGCTACAGAATTATAAACCTGAACTTCAGATTATAATCTTAAACTGTCAGCTAAATTCTTAAATCTGTACCATAAATATTACCAAAAAACCCCAGGAAAAATACTTTAAAATGTTGAATGTATATTTTTTCACACAAGTCCAATTCTGTTTTTTTAAAAAAAGATCTTTATAAAGCACTTCACAGGATAATGTATATGTTTGCGCAACATGAACTTTATGGACACCCTGTATATCTGTATATTATAGATATTTCATAAGATATTTTGATAAACCTTTTGAGAGTGACAGTATAGACAACCTCCTTTTAAGAGAAGAAGAAATTGAGACTCAGGGAGTTGAAGGGATTTTCTCAGCATTTGCTTAGTTAGTAAATAAAGTAGCTATAGTTAGTAAATAAAGCCAGGATACTTAGTAAGTAAGTATAAAACCCAGTGTTTTACTATCCAATAAAAATTAAAAATCAACTTCTTACAAGTTTCCACAACTACTTAGATAATAAATGTCCCTTATTCTGTGACTAAATATCTATAATTTCCTAAATGTTATCTCCCATTGGAAATCATATGCATTAGAAAAAAATCAATAAATTTGACATATGAACACGTTATATCACCATACAAGTCCCTGTGTGGTCAAATATAAATTAAGCTTCCAAACGGAAAATTATTTCCAATACAATTTCTTCCAAACATACAAATTTCAGCCCCTTCTTCATAAAGTTAATACTAAAATGGAAGCTTCAATAACATCCCTTAGGCTCAGAGTAAAAAATAAACTATTTTATTCATTGCCTTGAATTTTACTATTTTCTGCATATCAATGAGGAACCACCAGCAGAAATTAATAGAACGTGCCTATTCATAAATAAGCAGTAGACATATCCTCTTTTTTCTTGTATTTATGGTGCTATGCCTTGGAAACCAATAGAGTGGGAACAGTTAAGAAAAACAGGCTTCAACTCAGGGCCAAATCTATTCAACTGGTAGAGGCTACCAGGAGGGCTGAACTGTAATCATGAAGCCACCTCCGGAACCAGTGACCAAGAATGACTTGATTGGCAATTACTGTCATGGGCACAGGGCAGAACAGCAGCATAAAGGCCAGGTATTTGCTGTCCCACATCAGGGCAGAGGAAGAGAGCAGATCTGGGCTCAAATCCTGACTTTTGTCACTCACTAACTCTGTGACAGCCAACACGATACTTTATCTTCTTGGGTGTTCATTTCTTTAAACTAAGGGGATAATAATACCTATTGTATAGGTTACAATAAGGATTAAACTAAATAACTTATGAATACCCTAAAGACCTCACACACACCAAGTGCCCAATAAATGCTCATTATCATTTATTATAATGAGTTATTGTATTTATTATAAAACAGTAAGTTATCTGAATTTGCCTACTTAATTTCTCTAATTCAGGAAAATGCATTTCCTTGTAATATTTTTTCTATTTTAACATCAAGTAAAAATATTTTTGCCAACAGAAATTAAAGAAAATCTATAATTTTAGAAAATACAAAATCATACATTGTTTCTGATTTTCTTGAAACAGTATTTTCTGTACTAACTTTATCCTCTTACAAACTATGAGTCACAACCCAATAGTGTACCATGAAATCAGCCTAATGGGTTACAATCAACATTTTTTAAAAAGGAAATCAAATTAAATATATGTGTAAAACACCAGAGCATGTAAAAAAGTAGGCATCCACAAAAGTTTGTTTCTAGCATGTGAGAAAGAAGGCCAACGGAGGAATCCCAATATATGATTTTTATACCTATGGAGACAATTAGAAAGTAAAACATACCCTAGCCTGTGTATACATATCTTAGCAGCCTATAAAGTTGGACTTCAACCACTTCTACTAAACACAGATAAAAAGGATAGAATAAAAAAAGGATAAATGATTTTTCTCCCATTAATCAAGTCTACCTATTTTCTTCGACAAGTAATAAAATGGTTAATTAATATGTCTCCAGAAAAAAAAAAAGACTTCTCAAGAACTATAAGGTTCACCTTCTCAAAAGAGCAGATGTCAGAGATTAGATTAGATACAGGCAGAAAAAAGATCTGTATATCTTGTTGGCAGTCCCCAAGAGATCACCCCAGTTTTGAGGACTGGTAAGTGGCTCCGGTCTATTACAGTTATGCAGTAGGAATACACGGCTGGATCACAAGGGAAAAAGACGTACAGAAATCCACACACAGGCTTTCTTATTCTCTCTCCTCCTGTGAGGGAAGAACACTTGAGCATGTTTCTTTCTCCAACAAAAAAGGCAGCAACATTGTGCAATGTTTTTCTTGGAGAAGCTGAGAGGTCTCAGCACCCAAAGTTTTTATTGGGGACTTGGGAGGATGATCACCCAAGCACCCTCTGCCTGGGTGGCGGGACAAAATTCCAGATTCCTCAATGGAAAGTTGATGCTTCCAAAAGCAGCTGAGGCAAGGCAAACCACCCTTACCAGATAGGGAAGAGTAGGAACATTCCCCAAATCTAAATTCCCAGGGCCAACCAGGGTCAAGCCTTGCAAGCAAGCCTTTCTAAAGGTAACAATTTCAGGTCTGCTATGCTAACACTTTTCTGCACAGATACAAATCTTTTCTCAAAGTCCCAGGAACACATAAGTAGCTATTTCTGATAATCTTATATACCTTGTAACATTTAAGGGCTTCTTTAGAAGATGCTGCTAAAAATCCAGTAGCTCCAAAGTAGACTGAAAATTGGTGGCTTTAGTCAATCTTATCTGTTCTCAGCAAACATTTCTTTCTGATATTAAGTGACAGTTACATTAAACTTCCTTTCATATCTCTTACCCAGAACTCCTCGGGCGGCACTGTCTAGGGTCCCTCCATGCCCAATTTTCAAAGTCTGCTTTTTCCTCTTGGTCCATTCTGGAGAAGGCATTCCAGCTTCTATAAGAATAATTGGGATGGAAAAAGATACAGTAGGAGCTCCATAAACATGAGGAGGTTGGGGATGGTGTTTTCAAAACAAAAAGTAATGTACAAACTTAACGTATTACGACTTTGACAACATTACTAGCAAAGAACAGATTTTAAAATGTACAGCCATCTCTAAATTACAAAGAAATAGTATTCCAAAATTATTAGCTGTCTAGAAACTAGAATTCATTCTCTAAGAAAAAGGTATTTTTTAAAAGTGAGTAAATATCCAGGCTAACTGACAAAAATACAGTAAATTCTTGGTAGTAGTCTGCTGTTAGAGAATGATGAAGTTGGTTTTAATACAAAAAGCTAATTTTTAAAGTCCTCAATTTCCATTTCCAAATCTCTTCCATGTTCTAGGCTGGTACCTCAGCATACCTTAGTATGGGAGTACATTTCATACTAAGTTTCCAAACTACCTGCATTCACGTTCCCCTCTTCTAATTGAAACTTCCAATTCATTAAAGAAGCTATTCTTAACAAAAGGTACGTGGGAAGGAGGTAACAGTTAAGTTGCATCTTGACTTCTAAAGCAACCTGGCTTATCTGATACTCCTGTTGTAAAGATAAAGGGAAATAATGTCACCTGAACGTGTTTGGGGAACTACAAAGCACTAGAAATTGTTGATGATGATGGCATAAGTTTATTGAGAGAACACTAGCTACTGGACTTCAAATGAGAACGGAGAGAAAAGTAGGAGCCACTGTGTTGGTCTATACCTACCCCCAAACTCATCAAACCTACCTCATCACCACTGACACTGAGAAGACAAAAAATAGAGCTAAATAAATAAATAAATAAAAGATAAGGAGAAAGCAAAGCAAAAGAGGAGAAGCCAGATTAAATGGCCAAAGGGATTTGCTGGGTTGCTCAGCCTCTCACCACGATTAGTACTTCACTGAATCAGAAACCATCTCCGGGACACAGTCCTGGTGTCACTCTCTGATTACATCACCATGCCTGAAAGGACCTAGACTTCAAACATCGACCTAGACCAGCGGTTCTCAACCTGTGGGTCGCAACCCACAGGAACCGTATCAAAGGACCGCAGCATTAGGAAGGTTGAGAACCAGTGACCTAGACTTAGACTTGCAACCCATCATGGATCTCTCATCCATGAATTTACAGAAACATTTTGGGGAATTCTTTGTATTTTCAACTTGACATTCCTTGAAGTATGAAGGCTTCATAAATACACTATCTTCCTCTTGTGTCCAGATTTACCTCCTTCTAACTTGCAGACACAATGCCTCTACTATATTGGAATTTGGTTCGTCCCACTGAACCAAACATTCATGAATATTTATTAAAGTCTTTTCTAGCTAAACAATTCTGCTATGCTTCAAGCCTTGAAGGATCCAAACAGACAATGAAAAGTGGGGATTGTACTATAACAGAAATTAATACATGGAAAGGCAAGGAATGTTATTAGAGGCCATGACCATTGATTGTGGCCTAAATCAGTGGTCATTAGACATAACTGGCATCAGAATGAGGCATCTTTAAGAATCTTTCCAGGTAATTCTGACAATGAATTAGAATGACATCTGGGAAACCCTAGTCTAGCTAACATAAATACCAAACAGGCCAATCACACTTCTATATTCTAAGCAATATAGAAATGGAGGATAATGAGAATGTCTACAGCTGAATGAGTGGCTTCCAGGTGGCCTAGCAACACCCTCGAAACAATCTGTTTTAACTAAGTTTAAACAAGAAACTTCAGTTCTTGTAGGCAGATTAACCAGAAGTCCAGGTCATGACTGGACAGAACTCTTCGATTCTGTCAAAAATTTGTCAGAATAAATGGTAATTGCTATTTTGAGGAACAAAAAAGCCATATTTTAGCTAACAAATCAGGAAAGCAGTAATTCTGTGAAGGAGAAAAGCTCTATGATGACACTACAATGCTTATATGCCTCACTTTAACATCCACTACACAACTTATTCTTACAGGCAACAAAGTATAACTAAAGCATAACAAACAAGCAGGTACAACAATGGAATTAAACATCTGCAAGAGTGTAGATACACTATTTGCCAATAAACATTTACATCTATATTGTGTCCATTATAATTAACAAATTCCCATCAGAATAATTTGGTTTTGCAATTGCACGTGTACCCCATAAATATATGCAAATAAAACTTTTTCTAAAAAAGGAATAATTTGGTTTAAAAAAAAAAGTGTAAAGTTTGCCAGAGAATACTCAACAATGTAAGAAAGTTCCTGTATTGGTTTAACGGCTAGACAGGATAGGGCCAAACTCTGGACAACCGTGAATAACCTACCTAAATAGTTTTGCCACAAAGGCTACAAAAATCACCAGGCTGTGAGCTCAGTTAGGGGAAGAGATGGTTTCTTTCATCTTCACATCTCTACAGGCTGGCACAGATTGGACTTACTGCAGGTGTCCAACAAATCTAAGGTCCCTTGATGCCTCTGTGTGAAATGATCTACTGTGCTGATGAACTGTGTTCTTCTTCTGGCTTTGCTAGTATCTTCCCAGTGAATATGAATAAACAAATTAAAGAATGCACTTAGAGAAGTTATCAAGTTACATTTACTGTTCCTCCAAATGTGGTCCGTAGACTACTTATACTAGTATCACGGGAGCAACTGTTTTAAAATACAATTTCCTAAAAACATCCCTGACACTAAGAATCACTATGTGACAGGGCAGGGATTAGGAGTCTGCATTTGTGCAAGAGAATTTAAGTAATTCTTATGCCCACTACAACGTGGGAAAACACTGTATTAAGTCTTAGCAAACAAAATATATTATCTGCATTCACAATGTATTTTTTAAAATGCAACTTTGAGAGTACAGAGCCAGTGCTTCCCATGGGTGGGGTCCATCCATATGAACCAAACAAGGCCTCCTAAGAGATCCGATTACAGAAAATTGGTCTGCTTGACCAAGGGCCACGGTTTATTGTGTAAGTATTGGGGTGGGGAGGTCCCCTTTGAAAAGTACAACTGCCAAGTAGGCTACAGGAGTTCACGCCAGGGCAAGTCCAAGCCTGAGAGGCCCCAGATTTCAGTCCAGAACTAATTCAGTGGTCGCTCTCCCTTTCCCTTCCTGTGATCTCTTGAGCCATGAGCATCGCAAAAGACTCAAAGTGCTCCCCTCTGCGTCGACTGCCTCACCCTGCTCCCCATCCGGGCCGCAGTACCTGCCAGCAGTTTCTCCTTCAACCGATTCAACAGCTCGGCTGAAGTGGGCCCTTTGGGCTTGTGCACGGCGAACACGCCGCTCAGGGACAGCAGCTTAGTAGCCAAAGCGGCCTTGGAGACCCTAGCTTCGGATTCGGTCCTGGCCGCGGCCGCAACTGCCGCCGCTGCAGCCGTAGCTGGAGAGGTCGCAGCCAATCCTGCGGCTGTTCCTGCAGTTTCAGGGACTGGGACAGTGTCTACCTCCAAAGACGACGATAACATCGCCGCCGCCTCGGCAGCGGCCATGCTTTCTGTAAGCACACCTATTTTTTATCCTGGAGGCGCGCGCTGATGACGCAAAGAGCGCGCCTGACCTATTCTTCCCGCCGAAGGGGTCGCAAGGGTTTCTGGGAATTGTAGTTCATAGCTTTCCTGTTCGGGCCAAAGTTTTGTGCTGTGAGAGTTCTAGGGGAGTTGTTTTTCTCCTACAACCCCGTTTTTTACGTAGACTTAGTTCCGTGATTCAGGGAGTAATTTAGAGTTTCAGTCCTAAACTTTCCACTCCAAATACCAAGTCCGTTTTTTTAGGCAAGAAATCTCTACATATTCCGTAGCACCCCAGTCTCAGGAACTAACAGGACCCAACATCCCAGAAAAGAAAACTGCAAATACTGACTTTTGCTGTGGCTTGCAAAGATCCATGGCTCCCTGCGCTGACTGGTTTATTCGATTTATTGTGCTCTTGGATGCAAGGTTTAGAATTAAAATATATCCAGATGTAAGCCCTATTGGACCAAGTAACTTATTATCTTGTTCACTGCGATATCTCAAACGCCTCACATGTACTTTTGGAGACAGTCTCATGATGTTGCCCTGGGTTGAGTGCTGTGGCGTCACAGCTCACGGCAACCTCAAACTCTTGGGCTTAAGCGATTCTCTTGCCTCAGCCTCCCAAGTATCTGGGAGGCGCCCACCACAACGACCAGCTACTTTTTGGTTGTAGTTGTCGTTGTTTGCAGGCCCGGGATGGATTTGAATCCGCCAGCTCCGGTGTACGTGGCTGGTGCCCTAGTCACTGAGCTACAAGCGCCGAGCCAGTGCAATGATTTTAAATACTACCTGAGTTTTGCATTCCTCAGTACACATTACTTAGGTATCAAAAGTCATTATTGCAATTCAAAAACTTAAACTACATTAAATTTGAGACGTTCTCTCTAAAAGTCACTCACTTCCCAACAAAATTGAGGAACATTGTTTTGATCCTAGCAAAAGGCAAAATGGAGAAAAAATATTCATTTTACTTCTGCTCCAGATACATTAAATGCTATCAGGAGTACTGTGAGACAGATAAGGTTCATCTTTACTATTCTCCCAGTTTCCTTATAGCCAGCTTTTCTCCTCATCATCCTTTTGGACATTAATATCTAGTATCCTAACAATGCCTCTTACCTGCTCAGAATAAACAATTATCGACCTCCATTTGAACTTGCTCCCATTGATGTAACAAACCCTTGAAAAATCAATCATTTTAAATTCAGTATTTATTTCTTCCTGTATTTTCTCCCTTTCTCATTTCAATAAGATCACCAGACTCCAATTAAAATTTTTTCTGGGGCAAACAACCAGGTAAATGTATGCAATGTCATTCAACCATACACTTAAGTTGGTAAATGGGAATTTTTTTTTTTTTTTGAGGAAGTTTTTGCAGAATGGAAAGCTGGAAGTCACCTGCGCTTGTGATCTTATTAGAAAAGCCTAAGTGAACTGAAAAGATTAGAGGTCTTGAAGGCCAGAAGAGAAGAAAATGATTTTGATAATAGCAAAGAGAAACCAAAAGATCGGCATTGTCACATGATTGGCGGAGACCTGGGCCTGCTCTGAGACTTTCCCTTTCCCAGGAAGGGGTCACAACTTCAGGGGAAATAGCGGCACCCTCAGGAGCAAGGTGTCTTTTAGCCTCAGCAAAGATTTCTGGGTTCTCGTTAGGTCCATCTGGATGTTCCTTGGTTCCTCGGTTCCCATTGTAAAGAGTGAGTACTGGTACTGAGTTGAACCAGTGACGGAGTGGTCCCAGATACACAACAATCTAACACAGGTTATTCAGGAAAAAGAAAGAAAGTGTACAAAGTGAAAATGAAGAAGCTGCACAAAATGGCACAAAGTGAAAATCCTGTCTCAAAGAAAGAGGAACAGGTCACTCTTCAGGAGTGAAGACCCCTTTATACGCTCACTAGTTTGTCCCACCTTTCTCCTTGCAGGATTGGTTGTTGTTTCCACCTTTTGTGGTGATTGACAAATTGGGTCATATATAAGTTTCCCTTTCTATGCAAGCATCTTCCCCAGAATTCTTCAGGAAAGCTACCCCCGTGATATGCTAATTAGATGCTAATGAGCTCCAAGTCAGTTAAAGGTCTCTAGGAACTCCTTCCTATGTATGTTCCTACCAGGGAACAGTTCCTAGCCGCAATTTGATTCCGAGCCCCGTCAGTCCCCACTGTCTGCCCTTAGCCGCTTCCTTGCCACCCGTTTATCTTCACTGGACCTAATGCTCATAGCATGGAAGCAGAGAGTCGGGGACTTGAAGGGACCATTACAGGCATGAACAATGATGACATGGAGATTGGAGACCTTTTCTCAATTGTCCGGACATCAGCAAGCTTCCTGAATTCTCTTGTGACTCTGAAGTAGGAGATGCAGAGGCGGCAGAATTAGGGATGACAAATAATGCTTACATTTGAATTCTCCATCGGCCCACTGCAGAATGAGAATAATTTGATTTATTAAAAAAAGAAAGAAGGAAATGGATATATCTTACACATCTGATTTGTGGGAAGCTAGGGTACAACAAAATTAATTCTGCTCTGCTATCGAATTTGCATTCTTGGCATCAGAAGCACCCAGCTCTAATTTTCTGAGGTCACCACTGTCTTTCATATTGGGCAAGCCTTGAATTCACAGGTTATCTTACTTAACACATGCATGAGTTAAGACTCTTTGGTTAGAAGGAGCAGGAACCGATTCAGACCAGCTTGGGGGTGGGTGGTGGAGAATTTACCAGAAGTATACTGGAATGCTATTCAGAAGCTGGGTGGGCTCGCTCTCCTCTCTCCCACCTTCCCCCCCCCCCCCCCACCTTTCTGTCTTTCTGGCTGAATATCCTTCTTGATTTATGACATCTTCATTCTTTTCTCTTCTAACAGACATTTTTTTCTACTCCTCATTCCATATCCTTGTTTTAAACCTGTACCAAGTTCTCAAGAAAAGCATAGTTTTTAAAAGTTCAGAGAAAAAAGATGGACAAATGCCATCTTTCCATGATTTCCATCGTGAAATTTGAGAGAACTGGAAAACTCTTCAGAAAAATCTTTTATTTATGCGATTCAAAATTATCCTAATAAGGAATAAAATGGTGAAGTAATTAAGGAAACTAGTGTTTGGTTGTACAAGGAACTCTTGCTGTGAGCTGAGGAGTCTAAAGGAAAGAAAATATGGTACCTTTAAAAGCAGGCTTCTAGAATATTTTTCTTTCTAAGATATGAGTATCTGTAATGTTTTAATTTTGACCATACATTCTTTTTTTATTAGGAAAATAGTAGCTATTAAATAAATCTTAAAATTAAGCAAAGAATGTGGTGTTTTTCTTTTCTTTTTAAAGGCGGGCTAGATTATAAAAGACTAGAAATTATCACAAACATGTCAGGGTACAGGCAGAAAAGCTAATATTCAAGTGATGTGAAAAGGAAAAAATCCCAGAGATGGCAAAAGAAAACAAAAATGAACTTTGAAAATATGAGTAGATCAAAAAAAAGAAAGAAAAGATCAAAAAAGAGATAGATACAGTTCTTAATAAAGGTATTTTATCTTATCCGCCAAACACAGCTCCCACTTTGCCTGTCTTCTCCATCGAAGAAAATGATTTTTGGATGGAAATTAGGAGAGCAAACAATTGACAAGAAGAGAATGACATCTGTGAGAGTGAAAAGATTTTAAGAGGACATCCCCCTATAATAAGTGAGGTTGGAGCTTTTGGTCCTGGCAATTACATCTTGGAAAGGGGGGAGGGGGGAAATAACAGAGCTTGCAAAAGGATTGCCTAAGGGAACAAACTTTTGTTAAATAGATGTTATTTTCTTCAATGTTTCTAGTAACTCTCAAGTTATGCTTGTGGATAAAATAAATTGTAGACTGGGTGCTAGAACCTCACTATAAGGAAGGTATTATTGTTATTATCCCCTATTTTATAAGTCAGGAAACTAAAACTAGATGAGGTTAGATAATTTGACCAAGGACACGTAGCTACCATATAGTAAGTGGATGTGTCAGGAGTCTTCAAGAAACCACAGCCTGGATTTGTCGAGGATTCAGAAAAGCTATCATACTCATGGCTACAGTTTGAAAGGATACAATTAAAATCAACAATTAGTGAAAGGATACAAATTAAAATCAACAAAAGGAAAAAGCACATGAATAAAGTCTACTTATCCTGTCTCAGTGGAGTCACATGCACAGCATTTAATTCTCTTAGCACTGAAGTGTGACATATGAGAAGTGTTGCCAATCAAGGAAAGTCACCTGAGCCTTGATGCCCATAGTTTTTATTGGGTATCAGTCATGTAGACACAGTGCCTGCATGACTGACCTTAGGCACTTAATCTCTAGTCTCAGAGGTTAAATTGATACAGCAGTGGCCCACAAAAACATGCCTGGGCTAGATGCGGTGGTTCACACTTGTAATCCTACCACTTTGAAAGGCTAAGACAGGAGGATTGCCGGAGGCCAGGAGTTTAAGATCAGGCTGAGCAACAGTGAGACTCCATTTCTACAAAAAAATAGAAAAATTCGCTGGACATGGGGTGAGCACCTGTAGTCCCACCTACTGGGGAGGCTGAGCCAGAAGGATTGCTTGAGCGCAGGAGTTCAAGGTCACAGGGAACTATGATGATGCTACTATAGCCTGGGCAACAGAGAACTTGTCTCAAAAAAAAAAAAAAAATTCTTATCAAACAGGACATTCCAAAGGCTCAGAGGTTGTCTCTGAGGAGCCATCAAAAGGCTACTTTTTCTTTGGAATGCACAGAGTTTGAGTATCCCAAGCTTGCTGGGTTAACCCTTTACTGGACAGTAGATAAGCTGTCACCAGAGCTGCCTCACCCTAAGTCCTCCAAAGTCTGCTACAACCACTGCGAAAGATCTTGCAGGAATAATGGAGATCTACTTCTGGAATAATTCCAGAAGACACAATTTGGGTAAATATTATTTCAATTTTCGATAGAAATTGAAGGAAGATTCAGTACACTACAAAAAAAAGTCTATACAAGATTCTAGAGTAAGTTCCTAATAAGATAATTGTATAAAAAGAAAGCTGTGATCACAAAAAGCCAAAATGAGTTTAGTAATTCAACAAGCATTTATCAAGAATGTACTATGGGGCAGTGCCTGTGGCTCAAAGGAGTAGGGCACCAGCCCCATAATGGAAAAGATGGGTCATGATGCATCAAGGCCTGGGAGGATAAAGGCACTTTACAATATTTAAAATAACAGTACTCAAATATTTTACTTTTAGGGTCATAATGAAATTCCTGTAAGTATTCCTGAGCTCTTGGAATATTCATCCAAATCATATTTGATTCCCTACAAGTATACAGTGTTATCAAGGGACATTCAGGACATTTAATAAAGTCTCAAATTAAACAGATATATACAACTAAACAGATATATACAATTATACAATTATAAACATGGCATAAATATTTATAGTTCAACATATACCCAACATATACCCGTATTTTATATATGTGATTATATATGTTAAGTAAATTACAACTGCAACAGAATAGACTACTCTGGAATTGATCAAATATGGTCTTTAATGCTGGCAAAATAGACTATATATGACCCTTATGTTATTTAACATTCATTTGTTCATTCATTTGTATAACTTGGTGATAGAAATGTAAAATAACTTTCATGTTGACAGCTTGGAGAAAGTTCTGTTGGTATCAGTTTTTTAAAAGAGGTTCTGCAGATTTAGAGTATTTAAGACCACTCTATAATTACATTTCAAAGATAATGTACAAATTGTCTTCACTGATTAACTTATACCATCATAGGCTAGGAAAATGTCTTTCTGTGACTTAAGTTTTCTTTAAACGTTTAATAATGCTCTCCACTTGAGGAAGGGTTTAAGGCCAGCTTCAGAGACAGAGGTAATGGATGTTTCCCATTATCAGGTTGAATGAAAAGCCTCTTACTTAGCATGGACCATGCCTGGAGGGCAATTACAGAAGGCTTTACCCTCCATCATTTTTTATCTCAAAATTCTTGAAGCCTTCAACCTTCCCTATTACCACTTAATTGAATTTAGAAAATCATGATCTTTCCTTTTAATATTTTACAGGCTTTTAAATGTAAAATTGATTTTGGGAGAGGCCAGGGAAGGTTTGGATATGTTTCCCTTAATCTGTGATTTGGTATCTATTCCACAATTTAAAAAACATCTGAAAGTTTTGGCCAAGTTGGAAAATAAAAATACATTCGCATTCATGGAGCCAAGGCATATATGCCTAAATTTCATGATTCTTATGGTTAGCTTTCAGTATGGAAAAACATTTCAAAAAAAGCAAAGTTTGAATATGAATTCTAAAATTACCTTTTGCTACTTAACATTGAATTGTATATATTATATTATACATTTATCACTCTATGAACTTCATAATAGAAATCTCAAGTTCTAACCTATACCCACATCTTATAAGCACAATAAATGTTTTTCTTCTTTTCTATTCCATTAACCTACTTTGAACAGCATCCATTAACCATAAACACCTGATCATTTTTTTCCCCAGAAATAAAATTCACTTCTACATCACAGAGTTTCTGCAGAAAAGAAAACAATACTCTTTTAGTTCCCTCAGACTATTTAAGTCAGGCTCTATGGATCATTTCTGTAATTCCAGCACTTCATGGAGCCAAAGGTAGTGAGGATTGCTTAAAGCCAGGAGTTCAACACTAACCTGGGCAACACAGGGAACCTCCATCTCCACAAGAAATTCTTTTAAAAAATTAGCAGGGCATCGTGGCATGCTCCTATAGTCCCAGCTACTGGGAGGCTGACCCAGGAAGATCATTTGAGCCCAGGAGTTTGAGGTTATACTGCGCTATTATAGGGTCATTCCACAAAAGGACCACACACAAACTCAATGTGACTGGGCTTTGGTCAGTTACTTAGCTTCTGTCATTGGAACTTAAAGCTCATGTCTAGTTTGTGAATTGCAATGAAACCTCTGTCAGTGGCTGTACTGACTTACTTTAGCATTCTCTGCTAAAGGTTATATACTACTCAACAAATTTATCTTTAGTAATAAATATTCAGGGGGCAGATTAAAGATGGTGGCCGAGTAACAGCTTCCCTGCAACTGGGCATGGTGAGTCTGGGGAGACAAGACTCCAGTTGGCTTGTCTGGTGGGATTTGCCTATAATCATCCCTTTGAGGATACAGGGAGCCAGCAAGGGACGTCTGGACCCCAAGAGGAGGACAAAAACAGTGGAAAATTGGCAAGTGGTTGCATATGTTCGATAGACCTAATCATGCCAGCAACCATGAGTACAAGCAGCAGAGAGACTGCAAACCGGAAAGGCCTTACCTGTGAACTGTTTCAGTGTTCTTGGACTTGGCACTCAGTTGAACTGACTTGCGGAGAGCTTAAGCAGGAGTGTGGAGAACTCTGGGCATTGTATGGGGCCCCAGACTGAGCCACTGAGCTAGGCATAGGAAAATATTGTGAAAGAACTGCCCCGGCAAGCTCCGTTCTCAAGGTCCCAGAGCAAGGATCAGGCGGGACAAAGTAACCTAGTGACTGAGAAGCCTAAAGGCGGGGACTGAGCTGCCTTACAGCCTTAAACCTTAGTGGCAGAGTGAGACGGTTTTGGCACACTGGAGCCTTGGGCTGTTGCCCTGGGTAGAGTGCCGTGATGTCACAGCTCATAGCAACCTCAAACTCCTGGGCTTGGTGCCGCCCAGACCTCCATAAGAGCTGTGCAGTGACCTCCGACCAGTGACCCGTACCCACCGGGCCTCTGCATTCCCTGACCAGGAACTGCGGGATCAACGCAAGCTGCATCCTCCCTCCTGTGTCCTCCCAACCTCCACACTAGCCTATTCATCTGGCCAGGGACTCTGGCAGCTGTGTGCCCTCTGAGCCCTCCCTCCCTCTGTGCAGAGCCCTTCTCCAGGCCAGAGACTGCTAGAGCCTTGGGCTCTCTGTGCCAAAGTCACTGGGCACCAGGCACTCCCAGAACTCTGCGCACCACCTCCAGCCCTTGCTGGATCCGGGTGTGTCACACACCGGAGCTGCTTCCACAACCAGAATTCCTTACCTAGAGCAGCCACAGAGGAACTACACAGGGTCACTCCCTACAAAGATCCAGCAACAATAGAGTGATCCCGCTAGGGTCTAATCTTGGAGAGACACCTCCCCCACTCTGAGGATGGCCAGAGGCAATGGTGAAAAATAATCATGAGGTAAAATTAACAAAAAAAACTCTGACAATATGAATAATCAGAGTAGATCAACTCCCCCAAGGATCAATGGGGCAAACACAGCACAAGACCCCATGCATAAACAAATAGCTGAGATGTCAGAAATTGAATTCAGGATCTAGATAGCAAATAAGATCGAATTAGAATTCCAAAAGTTATGTCAAGAATTCAACGGATTCAAAGACCAAATGACCAAACATTTCAACACATTGAGACAAGAAGTTGCATTCCTCAAAGATCTGAGAAACACAGTAGAATCCCTCAGTAACAGAATGGAGTAAGCAGAAGAAAGGATTTCTGACATGAAAGACAAAGTTTTCGAATGCTCCCAAACCCTCAAAGAGGAAGAAAAATGGAGAACAAAAACAGACTACTCTCTCAGAGAGCTCTGGGATAATTCGAAGAAAATAAATATTCATCTCATAGGGATCCCCGAAAGTGACAAAGTGGCTTCACAAGACACAGAGTCTCCTCTCCATGAGATTATGAAGGAAAACTTTCCAGACATGCCAAGAGATTCCAAAATTCAGATAGCAGTTTCAGAACTCCAGCACAACTCAAACCGAATAAGACATCCCCCAGACACATCATAATTAATTTCAGTAAAGTTAATATGAAGGAGAAAATTCTGAAAGTTGCCAGACGAAAGAAAACCATTACCTACAAGGGGAAAAATATTAGATTAACTGCAGATCTCTCTGCTGAAACCTTTCAAGCTAGAAGAGGATGGTCATCGAATTTTAATCTCCTAAAACAAAATAACTTTCAACCCCAGATCCTGTACCCAGCTAAACTGAGCTTGATTTATGACAGAGAAATTAAATACTTCAATGACATTCACATGTTGAAGAAATTTGCCACAACTAAACCAGCTCTCCAGGACATTCTTAGACCTATCCTCCATAAAGACCAGCATAATTCTCCACCACAAAAGTAAACCCACCCA
>CAUYPK010025633.1:0-36096 GCA_963574355.1 Loris lydekkerianus | reverse complement strand
CCACTTGCCAGTTTTCCACTGTTTTTGTCTTCCTCCTGGGGTCCAGAAGTCCCTTGCTGGCTCCCTGTATCCTCAAAGGGATGATCATAGGCAGATCCCACCAGCCAGAGATGTCTGGAGTCTTGTCTCCCCAGACTCGCCGAGCCCAGTTACAGGGAAGCTGTTACTCAGCCGCCATCTTTAATCCTCCTCCTCTTCTCCGATAAGCTGTAAGATTTT
Organism: Loris lydekkerianus; assembly: GCA_963574355.1. NCBI lineage: Eukaryota > Metazoa > Chordata > Mammalia > Primates > Lorisidae > Loris > Loris lydekkerianus. The sequence continues at coordinate 35,877 of CAUYPK010025633.1, read as the reverse complement.
GTTGAGAATTTTTGAATCTATATTTATTAGTGAAATGGGTCTGAAATTCTCCTTTTAGTTGGGTCTTTTCCTGGTTTTGGTATCAGGGTGATGTTTGCTTCATAGAATATGTTTGGGAAGATTCCTTCCTCCTCAATTTTTGGAATAATTTCTGTAGTATAGGACTAAGCTCATCTTTGAAGTTTTGATAGAATTATGGTGTGAAGCCACCTGGACTACTGCATTTTTTTGTTGGAAGATTTTTTATTGTTTCTTTGATCTTAGTGCTTGAAATTGTTTTTTTTTCAGGAGAGGTATTTCATCTGGGGTAAGTCTAGGGAGAGGGTGTGATTACAAATACTGATCCATTTCCTTCACATTGTCAAATTTCTGGGCATAATGTTTCTGGTAGTATTCAGAGATAATGGCTTGTATCTCTGTGGCATCAGTTGTTATTTCCCCTTTGTCATTTCTGATTGAGGTTACCAGAGATTTTACTTTTTTATTTCTAGGTAGTCTAGCCAAGGGTTTATCTATTTTATTTATTTTTTTAAAAAAACCACTCTTTGTTTTTTTATCATTTTCTGAATGATTCTTTTGTTTTCAATTTCATTAATCTCTGGTTTAATTCTGGATATTTCTTTTCTTCTCCTGGGTTTGGGCTTAGATTGTTCTTGTTTTTCCAATTCCATTGGATGGCTTGTGAGTTTTTTGATGTACTCTCTTTCTGTTTTTTGAATGTAGGCTTCTAAAGAGATAAATTTTCCTCTCAGGACTGCTTTTGCTGTATCCCATAAGTTTTGGTAACTTATGTCTTCATTGTTGTTATACTCAATGAAGTTAATGATTTCCTTTTTTATTTCTTCCCACAGAAGATGATTTCCTTTTTTATTTCTTCCCAGCCAGAGCTTTTGTACAGGAGTGAGAGCCAGAGAAGTCTCTAATAAATCTTTACATGTGTTAAATTTACACACCATTTCCTTGAACAGAAGTGTGCACTTACCTATGTTTATGTGCTTTCAAAGCCTAAATACACACCCATGCAGAGATATAACATTGCTGACTTTTATATCCCAAAATTATTAATGGTCATGTGCATATAAACCAATCTGAAGATCTTGCAGCCTACCAGACAAGTTGTGCTTCTGAATGTGCACAACATACTGTAGCTGTTGCAGCCTTTGACCTACATCTTATTTTTTTGCTTAACGTGAACCATCCAATCCCTGGCCAGCTGGACAATGGCTGAATCTGGCTAGTTTATAGACTGCCTATTCTGGTGTTCCTTCAATTTGCCTGAAATTGTTCACAGAACATTTTATCCTGTTACTCTGGGTAGTTACCATATATACTCGAGTATAAGCCGAGTTTTTTTGGCACAAAATTTGTGCCGAGAAACCCCAACTCGGCTTATACTCGGGTCATACAGATTATTTGATTCGGTGATTGTGATTTAGCTTGATTACCTGTTAAACTACGGTTTTCTGCACTTTATTTAAAGTTTTTAAGTTGTTGCTAGTTTACAGTTTTTCTTAGCAATAAATATTGAAAAACATTTAACCTACTGATTCCTCAATTATTGTAATTGTTTTGGGTATATATTTTTATTTTTAAATTAACCAGTGGCTGCTGCATTTTCCACCTTGGCTTATACTCAAGTCACTAAGTTTTCCCAGTTTTTAGAGTAAAATTAAGGGGGTCAGCTTATACTCGGGTCCGCTTATACTCGAGTATATACGGTAACTTATTCAAATAAAATTAGGTGATATCATGGGTTCCCGTATGTTTGTGTACCAGCCAGATGGAAATCAATACAGTGTATATTGAATGCCTATGGTAGGCAAGACTGGATCTATTAGTAGGTATGCAAGGAAAAATGTACACTAGATCACAAAAATAAGAGCATTTCTCAATTAGTGTTAACAGAACAGATTAACTAATGTTCTGCTTTGTACTGTATCAAATACATTAGAGTGTACCAGACTATACATATTAATTAACTATACCTATTATCTAAAATTTAGAAGATTTTATATTTTTATAATACAGATTAACTACTAAACCTTTGATTTTGATTCCTACAAATTTAAAAGTTAGCAGTCACTTAGAATAAGATCTCTTATCATCATGGTTTAAAATCTTATCATCTAAGCTATTTCCTTACTTATTCATCAGCCACACTTTATAACCAGGGCAACCATACAATGGGTCATCCAACTGTGTACAATGTTGAGAGTACAAAAAGAAATATTAACTATTACTTTAGGATTACAAGTATAGGTATAAAGAGGAACAGTCCTGGGAGTTGGATATATGGTCATTCCAATGAATATCTATCTTGGCTAAAAATGAATATGATTAAACACTGGCAATAGTTTGGAAAAAATCAGGGATCATCCATAAAACTAGAAAAGCTAAATTTGAATTATCATAGAAAGTAATTTGAACATATTTTAGATGTTTAACAGTTTTTAAATAAATTGATACCAACTTGTGAAAAGAGTCTGCAAATAACCAAAGAATCTTAGAAATCTAGACTATTCCTTAAATCTCATGTAAATTAAGCTTCCCATTGTCTTTTTTTTTTTTTTTTTTTAAATGGGGAGGACATGGAGGCCCTCACATAATTAGTAGATTACAAAGAACAGATGTGAACCATTTGCTGGTAAATGTGCACACTGGCAAAGAGAAAACACAATAAAACAGTATGCACTGAACCAACCAGATTGGCTTTTAAATGATTCGTATGTTTGTTATTACTAAAGACAGCAATAAAAATAAACTTTTCTTCACTTCGTCTAATCCACATCAGCTACCTTAAATTAACTGTTAATCATGCCTCTTTCTTATGTTGTGCATTCCTTTTTGAAAGCCAAATTGACATGTACTGTGCCTTCTGATTTTCTTCTTTTTTCTATTTTTAGTAGAGACAAGGTCTTATTCTTGCTCAGGCTAGTCTGGCACTCCTGAGCTCAAGCAACCCACCCTCCTCAGCTTCCCAGAATTTTAGGATTACAGTCAGGAGCCATTGCACCTGGATTTTTCTGAATTTTAACAAAAAATGTAAGTACTGACTCTCCTATGTAAGGTCATTATTGGTTTTATAACCAACTATTCTTTAGGATAGAAGTATTTTTTTTAATTATAAAATATTTATTTCAAATCACTTCTGATGTTGAGACTCATAATTAGTTATATTTATAAATTTCTTCTTATTTTATGTAATTGCCCTTTTTATATTTTGAAATAAACCAGGAATCACATCTTCAAAGTATGTTAGAAGAACAATTTCAAGTTAGAGTAGCTGATTAGGCCAAATCTTTTTCCTCATTATCTATCTTCCATACATACCTCTATTCTAGTTGGTGGTATTCCTAACATATATGGTAGAACCTCTCTGTAAGTTGGCCACCCAAAGGACAGTGGGAAACTGGTCAATATACAGAGGTGTCAACATAAAGAAGTAGGCCTATGGTACTGATATGTACATGTGGTACATGTCCAGTCTAGGAAAACAAGTCAACTTAATGAAGTGGTCAATGTAGGGAGGTGGTCAACTATGAAGGTTCTACTGTAATTCACCCAAGTGACTCACCCTGAATGAGCTTAGCTATGACTTCTCATGAGAAAAATGGGCCTTGATCCCCAATTATGTTATCACTTCTTAAAAATAAAAAGAGATCTGGACAAATAGCTTGCCAAATTTGAGGTTACATCTACTTTTGGATGTGTGCCAACAGATAAAAGCTAGTAGCTCAATTATTTGTGTTGTGAGAATGAAGGCAAGGCTGACCTATTCGTGAGTTTCTACCTTTTTGTTACATCATGGTAACATGTTAACATTATTTTAAATTTCACATTATAATAGAGCAAAAGGTAACTATTTAAAAATAATTTATTGTAGAATATATATATATATATATATATATATATATATATTTTAATATGGGGCAGAGAATGGGAAGCTACAGATTGGAAGAATGAGAAATTAAACTCAGGGAATTCAATTTTAGGGAGAGGACTAGAGTTCAATGCTGCTCAAATGCAGTCCCACACTAGTCCATCAGTAGCACTTGGCAGCTTGTTTGCAATAAAATTCCTGGGCCTACCGCAGCTTTATTGAATCAGAAGTTAGTGGAGGGACCATGCGATGGCTTTCAGTGACTCTCCAGATGTGATCCTGAAGAATACTAAAAATTTAACAACCAGTGTTGCAGATACAGAGTCTCCAATCCAACTGCATTAGAAAATATTTTAAAATTGCATAATGGAAACTATGTTTTAATTACTTTAGGATGTATATAGGTAAAGATCAGAAAATGAGAAAAAAATATTGTTCCCATTAATTTTTTTCAGATCTAGAGTAATTTTTCTAAATGGAAAATTGGATAGTTCAGCTTCAAAGAGATTCTGGCAAGTGCACAGGAAGTGCAGATTAGTCTTTTGGAAGAAAGAAGGAGAAGTCAAACAATCCTCAGATAATTTTTGAAATGAAATAAAATCATAATAATTGACCTTCAATATAATCATCCATCCGTACTCAGTTGATCTTCATAACAACCTAAGAAATATATAAGACACATATTTATTCATTTCTATGTTTGTAGAGAACAGCATTGACTTACTCAACATTACCCAGGTCTTAATGAGACCAATAGGCATATCTCTCATTTTAATTCTAATGTTCTTTCCTATAGCCCTACCCTACAATCACCCAAATGACAGGCACCAGCTCAAGAATTTAACTTTCATACTTCTCCATAGGTGAAATAGGGAGTATAATGTCTTTTATTCTTTTGTAGAAAGTATTAAATTGGCTTTACATATGTGTGTATGTATATGTGTGTGTGTAAGTTGACCACTCAAGCAACAGTAACAAATGGGTCAACATACAGAGGTGGTCAACATAAAGAACTAGATACATACATGTGGTGCATCTCCAGTCTACAAAAATTAGGTCAACTTGAGGAGGTGATCAACGTAGACAAGTTGTCAACTATGGAGGTTCTACTACACACAGAGTGCCAAAAAATGTATGTACATTTTAAGAAAAGAAAAACCTATATTAAATTTGTAATACTCAAGTCATGTCTGACTTCTGCAATTACAAGAGGTGCTCAACATGACTTGTGTTCATCTATTATTATTTAATTTATATTATTACAAATTAATATAGTTTTTTCATTCTTAAAATTTGTACACATGTTTTGGCATTCTTTGTATATAACACTGCTTTGTAAATACTTAAGCACCAAATAACCAGAATATTTGAATATACTCTCAACATGGTAACACCCAGTTAGGTCAGCAGTATGTAGATACGCAGGTTTGTATATGCAATGTACATGAGGGACACTAGAGAAAACTGTATACTAGGGAATAACACCATGTAGAATAAGAGTACAGAGAGACCTTGCAAATTCTTCATTCAAATTCCAAATTCCTCATGGCTGGACAAAGTCAAACTTTAGCCAATATCATAACATGTTGTTTTACTTGCACTCACTCAGCTCCCCCTTCCAACATCTTCAACCACTCCTTTCATGACACCAGGGACACTGGTGAAGTTGCCTTAGTGGAGATATCATCTCTGTAACACATAGTCTTTTCCAAGGAACTTGGAGATACTAAAGAGGTAATGGATTTAAACCACATTGAGGGATGTTGCATAAATGTCATTAATGTGATTTTATATTTCTCAAAATGAAACTATGAATATTTTTTACGTAATCATCTTGCTAGATTAGCACCCCTTGGAGCATACCTTAGAAATATATTGCTTTATAGTTTCTCCATATCAAATTGCTCTATTTATCACTCCATTTCTGAAGGACATTATGGGACAGAAAATATGTTAAATTAATGCAAGCTCATGTGATACACCATCATAATTTTGTGTTTCTACCACTTTTTTTGTACTGAACTAAACATTAAGATTCAAAAAATAATGAAAAATTACTGATCTCAAGGAGGTCCAGCAAAAATGAGAGACAGAGAGAGAGCAATAACTCTACCAGATAGGTATGTCAAGAGTCAAAAAAGTGTTCTGGGAATTCTGTAGAGGAAGACATAATTTTTGACTGTTAGAGGGTAAAGCTTCATGACTTATGGGTGGTATATAAATGTAGATGGGAACATGATTTTGGATAGATATGATTATTTTATCAAAAATACAAGAGTATAATTACCAATAATATCTTTGGGCACAATGAAGTCAGCTATTTAGCTGGAACAATGCCTTTGTATGGGGAAATAAAAATTTAGGTATTCTGTGCACGTAATGACATGATGATTCCTTCTGTACAAACACAGATTGAAGTAGTGATGTGGACAGATTGAAGTAGTGATGTGGACCAAATATGGCAGCATGTATAAGCAATCACAATAGTTAAATATAAAAAAGAGGAGTGATATCACACATAGAGCTCATTAAAATACACACAGTATCAATAGTATCACAAAAATGACCAGTGCCCAAGAAATAAGAATAAAGGATAAAATAAAGCAACCTTGTTGATGAGAGATCAGGAAGAATCTTGAGGCAACACTGAATAACTGGAGGAGATGCTGTTGAGCAAGGCACTCTTGTGCATGCGGCCTTCTGACCCCTAGTTGGCTGCATAACCATGGGCCTGGTGCCTGGACACTTCCTTACCAAAAGATAAAGAGCCATCACAGCCTGTATTGGACTTTTCACTTTGTGTGTGAATATCTTTTTTTTTTTTTCCAAACTAATGTAAATTTTTTTGTTCTGCTTAAGCAAGCACATCATATGGCACCTGGAAACTTTACTGCTATAATTTTCTCTGTGGGAGGGGATGAGGTCCTTTATTCCTCAGGACAGTAAGTGTGCATGCAGGCTAGTGGCCCTGCATCACCTACTAGAGCGACCCTGTGGTTTCAGAGTATGGGTGCCCACTACTGTTGCTGACCTTGCTCTGTCTTTTCTCTGTGTAATAAAGTATTGTCCAGTCTAATGCTTGACTGCATTACATTTTCCTTGGGTGCTTTCGTACCAAGATATACTGGGCAGAAGTATTTGGACTTTTACTCCTGAAGATAGACAACAGATGTAGAAGTAGAATTTCTTCCAATGATATCAAGAGTCAGAAACTCAATGTGAAAAAACCCAGTTTTCAAATCTGCATGCATTTTACTCTAGATTCGTGATTAAACAAATATTATGTGAATATATGGAAATATTTTTTTCAGTTATTACTCACAAATACAAAAAGGGATTAAATAATTTTAATATACTTATTTATCAACTAATTTTTTGAGATGCCCTCAGTATCCTTTACACTGAGAAATTAGACTGATGCCCAGTGGCCAATACACGGCACCTAATTGGCATTCAATTATGCGTCTTAGATGAATAAAATGAAGGAATTATGGATCTCACAGATGACACAAAAATAAAGTAGATGAGAAACTCTATGAAAGAATTCTACATGATCATTCACTTTGATGACCTATGTTAAATTTTATATGAAAGTGAAACTTCAATGAGCAGGTAGCTTGTTATCTTCTCTGTTTTCATTCATAGATTGTTAGACCACTATGCAACTCATCACTATATATATAAAATCTCAATACTGAAGGCATTATTTGAAACATATATAATGACCAATTTTGGTTATTGCGTTTTGTGGTAATAAAAATCATAAATTTTCCATGGCAAGTGCTAAAAAAGCAGTGTTCCTGATTGTCCTCTGCCAAAGAAAACCATTGAATGTATGCTTTTCTAGAGACAATGCCTAAGAGTGCCCCATCACTTTCAGGAAGAATAAAGAATAGATATCATGGGATTAATATTTAAGTCGATTATTTTTTATTTCAAATTAATATGAGGTTCCACATTTGCAGGTTACATTGTTTTCAATTCTAAGGTAAAGTTTAAATTATAATTGAGCACTTTCAAAGTGATTCTTTCCCATGATTAAACTTAGTCCACATTAGTAAAACCTGGAATGAGTTTTGATTTCCTAGAAAAAGTTAGGTCTTTATTCTTAGTCATTGTTTCCTGTAATTCTGATTTATCTCAAATATGTCCAAGATTTAAACCCCTTGTTAACTTTTCTTATCTGCATCATCACAACTTCTGAATCAGAATTTGAATTGTTGTCAAAACCTCAAGTCTTTGTTCTTTTGCATTTTTAAATGCAATGGGGGCTGGGCGTGGTGGCTCATGACTGTAATCCTAGCATACTGGGTGGCCAAGGTGGGTGGATTGCCCTGAGCTCAGAGTTTTTAGACCAGCCTGAGCCTGAGCCTAAGCCTGAGCCTGAGTGAGACCCCATCTCTACAAAAAAAAAAGCTGGGCATTGTGGCGAGTGCCTGTAGTCCCAGCTACTTGGGAGTCTGAGGCAAGAGAATTGCTTCAGCCCAAGAGTTGGAGGTTTCTGTGAGCTATGATGCTACAGTACTCTACAGAGGGCCACAAAGTGAGAATCTGTCTTAATAAAAATAAATATGAAGAAAAAGTATCCAATGTACTCAGCCCTACTATGAAGCTAATTTATAGCTTTCACATGAAGGCTATAACCCAATCATAGGATAAAAATATGGGGAAAGGGCCAAGGAAGGGAAGGGGGAGGTTAGGGTGGCAGAAGGGTAATGGGTGGGACCACACCTACAGTGCATCTTAGAATGGGTACAGGCAAAACCTACTAAATGCAGAATACAAATGTGTACATACAATAACTAAGAAAATGCCATGAAAGCTACGTTAGACAGTTTGATGAGAATATTTCATATTGTATATGAAACCAGCACATTGTACCCCTTGATTGCACTAATGTACACAGCTATGATTTAACAATAAATAAATAAATAAATAAATAAATAAATAAATAAATAAATAAAATGGAAAGAGTGTCTTCTTTATGTCTGGCTTCTAAAAACTCAAAATTCATCAGTTTTCTTTCTCCAAATTGCATGCATCTGATAGATTAGAACATCTGCACCGGATTCTCATCCACATCCAGAACAAAAAAAGACAAAGGCTCTTTGTTGGCTACCTCCAATCTCATGTGATGTTCACTTGCTTAATCTGTGTGATGATGATTTTTCCATCCCACCTAATTAATATTTTCAACTTTAGTATTTGTTCTTATAAATTACAGAAAATTTAGTGGAATAGAAATTTAACAAACATCAATAAAATAGGATTAGAAGCTAAGTTTTTACCTGACTTCTATATATCAGGGACTTACCAAAATATGTAATGTTCAAAAATGTTAATAAACATAATGGTGTTATTTATTTATTTATTTTGAGACAGAGTCTCATTATGTCACCCTTGGTAGTGTGCCATGGCGTCGCAGCTCACAGCAACCTCTAACTCTTGGGCTTCAGTGATTCTCTAGCTTCAGCCTCCCAAGTAGCTGGGACTACAGGAGCCCACCACAATGCCTGGCTGGCTATTTTTTGTTGCAGTTGTCACTGTTGTTTAGCAGGCCTTGGCCAGATTTGAACCCGCCTCCCTCAGTGTATGTGGCTGGAGCCCTAACCACCGAGCCACGAGCGCTGAGCCAAACATGATAGTGTTTTAAAAGAGGAATTTAAGTGACTTATCTATAGGGTCTATAAAAACAAAGAGTCAATATGACATTTTAGGTCCATATATCACTTTAAGTCATGGCTTTTACAAACACATACACACATATTCTTTAAAATATTATTACAGTGATTAATCATGGCACTATATTTAGGTGATAACTGTGTTCTAATATTTGGAAATTTCACCTTTTATCTCCTTTATCTGCATAATTGGCATAAGACTAAATTCAATATTCTTCAGAAATTCAAGTGCAATGGAAAACCAATAGGAAATTTGATTTTAAGTTGCTATTTTGTAAGTAAATCCAGTTTTTAATTTCTTTAGATAAATTATAACTTACACTATCCCACAGAATTTTAATTACTTTAAGATATGAGACTGCTAGAAATTCTTGTACCTTAAAAGAATTCTTGCCCTTGACTTCTCAGGCTTCATCGCAAGACCCACTATTTATGAAAGACCATTATTTCTGATTTTTATTTGAGCTTATCACTTTGTCCTTGGTTTTTAGAGCAATGATTTCTTTCTGCAAGGGGCAGAAGTATTTGTTTGGCTTTTGACTTTTAGTATCTGAATCATGTTCTCCTTCAGTTTTCCAGAGACTTTCCATTTTTAGCTTTGATTACTTGAAGAGGAAGATAATATTCCCACTTAGTCATGATCTTTTAGTAACGAATATTTTGATCTTATTGACCTATTTCAATTAAAATTTCCTGTAAACCCGAGATTACAAATTAGATCAAGACTTAGAGGTTTTACTCTTGTTGTTGGGTAGGTAGCACATTCATTAGTAGATTCTTTAAAGAAAATGTTAAGTAAGGCTGAAAAACACAAGCTCTTGTATGAAAATGAGAAATATTTCAGATACGCTCTTCACCAAAATAATGGCTTAGTTTTTACTAAGCGGTTCAAAATTCAGTATTGATGTTTCATTTGATGGAATATAATTATTCACTTAACAAAAGGAATGTGCTTAACTTTTCACGAATTTATTTTTTCCCATTTATGATAATGGCTGAGTCAATAAACTTAAAGCCAAAATTATTGGCTTTTGAAATACATTTATACATTTTAATTTTAGGTTAAAATGAAAGGTGTTAATTATGGTAAATCAATATTAATGATTAGAATAATTAAATACTATATCTGAATATTCTAAAAGTCAACACAAAAAATTATAAATACCTTTGGAGGAAACCAGCAAGATGACAGACTAGAAGCAGCCTGCACACACCACTCCCAGGAAGAGGGTCGAGAATGGTGAGTAGACTAACCTGAGCAGAAGCAAGACCACATCTCTACTAAAAATAGGAAAATTAGCCAGGGGTTTTAGGGATGCCTACAGTCCTAGCTATTGGGGAGTGGAGTGCGAGGCAGGAGGATTGTGTGAGCCCAGGAATCTGAGATTGCTGTGAGCTATGATGACGCCATGCCACTCTAGCCTAGGGCAACAGAGTGAGACTTCATCTCAAAAAATGGTGAGTAGATACTTCCCCTGCATTGATGTTCTAGAGAGTGCACTGGTAATCAATGAAGAGGTGATGAAAGGTTCCCAAAATGAAGGAGAGGAAAGTGGGGCAACCTGCTGGGCAAGTCTAGACATACTAGGAAAGGAACCCACACTGGAAGAAGGGACAGGGAAGAGAACCGAAAGGCTCCACACTTCCCCTACAGACCTTGAGATCAAGTTGTGAGAGGACGTCTCCACCGCAGCGGGTTGCTGGCCTGACAAAGGAAGCTGCCTGGAGACTGTGCAGTGGCATTGTCCAGAGAAAAGGTATGTCCACTGGGCATTATGGCTGGTGCCATTTTGAGGTACCAACCTCAGAGCATGGCCTCTATTCAGAGGTCAGATCTACAGCTGCTGTCTCTCCATCGCCCCTGCTGGGCTGGGGAGGGACTGGGGAGGATAGGCATTTTTGCATGCCAACCATATCTGGGAAACCTGGGCAGAGCACCAGTGCCACTCATCCAGGATGAAGAAAATGCTCATACCAAACTGAGCCAACTGTCTGCAGCTGTTGATGGACCTGAGTGGGCTCAGTTCTCACACCCTGTGCACCAACCACAGTGACAACCACAGGGGAACAGGGAGATGCAGGAGCCCAGAAGGTAAAGACTCACAGTGTACCTGCCCTCGTTATATCTGGTCAATCTTCCCGTGTAAAATCCAAGCGTGTCGCCGGGGACTTCTCCCTCTCTTCATTGAGAAACAGCATTCCCAAAAGAAGAGAATGGGTCTACCATGAAGCTGTACATCTTGAGCTGAGAGAAAAGGTTTTAAATGAGAAGGAACCAGCAGAAGAACTCTGGGAATATGAAGAAATGGACTGTTCTGACAACTCCAAAGGGACACAGTAATTCTCTGGAAACAGGGAAACTCTTGAAATGTCAGATGTGGAGCTCGGATTATGGATGGCAAGAAAGATCAATAGATTGATGGCAAACGGAAAACTAACACAAAGAAACAAACAAACAAAAACTAATTCAGGGTCTGAAGGAAAAATTCCATAAAAAGACAGCTAATACAAGAAAAAACAGAACTTCCAGGAATGAAACATTCATTTAGAGAATTTCAAAATACAACAGGATATTTTAAAAACAGACTAAACCAAGATGAAAGGATTTTCAGTATCAAGACGAGGCTTTCAAATCAACCTATTCAGTCAAAAACACAGAAAAAATGTTTCTTCCTTTTGTTACTTGATTTTTAATTCTCATAAAACTATTAAAGATGATATGTTGAATATACTAATAAAATAGCATTCTCTTATTTATACTTTTCTAGCTGTCTTAACCTAAAACTCTCAAGATATTTATCCCAATAACAGGTTAATAATCCTGTTCATATAACTACAGTATCATTTTTAAGTCTTTTCCGGGTAGCCTGAGCATTGAACGTTAAAGCTGTATTTGTCTCCCTAGTGAATTATTCACAGCTCAGAGCAACTGCAAGTAAAAGTCTAAGTACAAGAGAAGCACGTGTTTCTCTCTGCCTCCTCCTTTCCCTGTGCACCTCCCTTCCACTTGGTTCTTTCTCCTAAATTTGCTCTTTGTGTGCTTATAAAAAGAATAAAAGTATCTAATTGCTCCTTTATAAGACCCTATAACATTTTTAACTTTTTTTCCACTGGTCCTAACAGTTGTTCTGACCTTCTTGAAAGACAATCACTTAAATTCTTCTTCTTCTTCTTCTTTTTTTTTTAATGAGTCTATAATGAATATACAGTGTCAGGCACATAAGAGCTCAAAAACTTAAGTTCCAAACTCATCCCAGAAGAAGTGCTACCTACCACATTGCTGAATATTACTAGAGTCACCAGATGGCCAAGAGAAGGACTTTGAAGGTGACCGTGATGATAGTCAGCAATGAGGTAGGTGGCACTTTCTCTGCGACGAGTCTGCACACTTAATTGCCTTACCTCATATATCAAGTTACATAAAGATAGGGATTATACCTCTTAATACATCATTAAAAAAATTTGCTCATGATACATTTGGGTAGTCTCTTCACACCACGAATCTGCCTTTTCCCTATAGATGCAACTGTTAAGAGTCATGTCCTTTGTTAAAAGCTTTTGGTAAGCCTGGATACATTCCTCAGTGGATATCCCCAAGTCAATGTGCTAATAGTTTAGGAGTCTAGAACTACAGGTAAGAAAATAATTATTTAAATGTAAAAAGAGAAAAAGTGAACTAAAAGCTGAATTTCAGTATGAAAAGTCCTTTTAACACATTGAATAAATTTGATAAATAATGTATTAATATTTATTTTATATTTTTAAATTTTTGTTAAATAATAAACCATTTAGTACCTAGTAGGTTGTAGGCCACAAATATCAGTGTATTTCATCCCTTTGAAAGCATTACTTTGCATATGAGCAAGTTAGGCCCAGGAGAAGTTAAATAATTCATCTCCTGGGTATAGCTAAATAAGTATTAGAGCAAGCATTCAAACCAAGGCAGTCAGAATCTATCTCCTTAAATGCTATATTTATTTACTCACACATATAGTATCTTATTTGTCAAAGGCAGGACTTATGGTTTGGGCTCTCAGAGAGGTTAGTGCACAGATATAAAAGACATCAATGTATATCAGCACTAATTGTTTTACTATAGAAAAAAGTGTGAAAACGCTATTAGAAAAAAAATAACTCTAATTTTGTCTCCATTGACTGATAAGCATCAAGTTTTCCATACTATTTCTACCAGTAAAAAGTAATAATTCCTGAAGTACTAAGGGTATTACACAATAAAGAAAAATAAAGCAATAGTAACCTAAGTATAAAGCACTGAAAATGTAGGCCAAGGAACCAGTGAAAGTCAATATGTGTCAAAAGAGAAGGATAAAAAAAATGAGACAGGTACAGTCAGGTCAGTACAAACTCTTAAAGAAAAATGGCTGTGATCAAAGCCAGCACTCACATGAGAAAAATAAATGCTGGTCTATCACCCACAATTTATAAACTTCTCATAAAATGACAGGCATTGTGTGGAAGTAGGAAGCATTATAAAGAGAGTGATTGATGCTACATTCTCCCAAACAAAATTCAGTGGCTAATAGTAGATAAAATATCTTGAACAAGATAAAGGGGAAAAAATTGAGAAATGTGAAAAAAAAATAGTTTTAAGGAACAGTTTAATGAATTTAAGGACTATCTGATACCACAAGGTAGTTGATTAATGATAAAAGAAGTGCTTGTGGGAGACAATTCCTCATGAGTTCCTCCACTTTCTGTATATCTCATAGAGAACAAATGGCAGCTTTTGTCCTGTCCCTTTGTCAAGGATTTTAATAGTGTAAACAGGTTTGGGAGATATTGCAAAGAACAAATTTGTTTGCCAAAAAGTATAATAAAAAAAATTCCCCTGTCTGGAGGCAGACGTTGGACAGTTTTTCTAGAAGCCCCTTCTAACATTGAGATTTTCTGAGCCCAAAGTTCTGTACCTGTTGTGCAATCACACTGTGCGTACAGCATCCACCTTGATACAACTCTGACTCAGCCCCGTGGGACCTGGGAAGAGCATACAGGGACATCTGTGTGAACATGATGCTCACGCTGCCTGCTGTGTAATAAATATGAATAATAAAGTTACTTGTCTCTTGCCTGGAAATTGCACGTTAGCTTGTTAGCTTGTTAGACAACTTGTTAGCTTGCAAGCAAGGTAAAACCTCAGGTTCTTCACAGTCCTTGATCATTATGATGACAAAAAAGACATATTGATGTAGACATGGATTTTTGTATAAGGGAATGTTCAAAGCCCTTTGAAGTTTGGTTTGGGAGTGATATGACCCCTTGGGATCTTATAGCGATTGTTCTTTCCCAAGTGGTAGGAAAGAATAAGGATTCCCCAACTTGTTAATGAATGTGGAGAGTCTGAGCAGTAAGAGGTAAGATAGAATCAATTTGCCGAGAGTATGTGTCAGTTGTTGGTAGTTGTTTACTTTCTTCCAGGCATGAAAAGGAAAGGGAGGTCTCCTGACAGTAAGAGAGTGAGTCCCGCAGCCCCAAGCATCACAAGTTCGTATTTGTGGTTACTGAGTCAAGGAGTCCCATGAATTGAAACAATGGTGTCAAGCGAGCAGTGAGGAATCAGAGCTTTGGGTAGAACAAAGACAGAAGTCTGGTAAAGTGAGCCAAAGCATAGTCGACAACTTGAAATCAAAAGCAAAGGTGACTTCAAAGCTGACATCGAGTCACTCTCTCTGTCTGGGGCCTTTGATTCCTTTATTTTTCTCTCCTGATGTTAGCTGTCTTAAAGGGAAAAATTATTATTAATGGAACCAAGATCTGTCTCTGAGAGGGATTAAAGGTCATGGGCATCCAACACGATATTTTTGGGAACAGCAGAGAGAGGAGGGACTCAAAATATTTTCACTCTATGGGATACAGGACCCCCAGTCACCATTCTAGCCCAATTCCATGCGGAAAGTGGTGTCAGGTATGAGCCTGGATGAAGGCACTGAGAGCTACGAGACAGAGTCTACCAAAGTGTGTGCTGCAGAAAGCAAGAAGGCCTGCATGCTCTCTGGGTGGTGGGAGAGAGAGGCCAGGAAATGGTGCTGTGCCTGGGCTGAAAAGCCAAGAATTTTCATAGTAAAATAAGAAAAGGAAATCATCAAAAAAGAGGGCTCCTGATGCTCTAGCCACTCACCACCAGCTCATGTGTCCTCTGGCCACCATTCTTTACCAGTACCCCTCATGCTCATTGGCTGGTAACTGGGTTTGCGACTTTAAAAGAAAAGCTGTCTGAGAAAGGGACCAGTCCTAAAAAAGTAGATCCAAAATGAAATTTGTTTAAATCCAAATATTCAGCTATACCTATCACTTTGAAGTTGTTGCTATAAAAGTAAAAAATAAAACAAGAATACAACTGTTTTTAAGATTGTATCATATTTTGAAATATTGGCTAGATAAAAAATTTTCTAATTGATATTAGTCACCAACTTCTCTGATAATTGTCATCAGGCTGTCTTCTTTGATTTTCTATTGTTCTGAATTCTTCTACTATAGTAGACATAGAAATGACCTCCCAAAGTTGTTATGTCCTGATCTGGAATCTGTTTGAGATGCTGAATGAAAAAAAAAAAAAAAAAAAAAAAAAAAAGACTGCTAATCACCTAAATTTGTGGGACCAATGTAATCATAAGGCTCTGAAAAATAGATTAGGGAGAGAGAGAGCAGAACAGAGTGATGTTATATGAAAAGGACTAAATCCCCTATTTTTGGCTTTGAAGAAGGACAAAGGCATCACAAGCCAAGGAAGAAAAGGAAAGGAAAACAGATTCACAGTTAGAATCTTCACAAAGGTACATACCCACGTCAGATTCTTTACTTTAGCATAGGGAGACCCATGTTGGATTTGAGCCTATACAACTTTGAAATAATAAATATGTATTGTTAAGCTGCTAATCTCTAAAAATTTGTAGAAAATTAATATACACACCCAAAGCCAGTCTTTGAGGCCATGAATCTGAAGGAGCCTCACCTGGGCATTGATGATGACACTGGAATGAAATGCCAGTTTTTATGGCACAGTGATTTAGAGTTTGTTTCAGAGAAGAACATGAATTTCTTTGCAACTTTTCATAGTTTGTCACTGGGCTCTGAAGTAGTTGGCTAAATACACACTTGTATTAATTTTGGTCCCTATCATTGGTCACCCTGAACTGTTTGTTATCTTCTATAAACATACCTGACTGGGTTGAAGGTAACCAGAGCTCATGCTTTTCTCTAAAACCTGTTTTATACCTAGGATTCCAGAAAATTTCCCTTTTCTCTCTGGAAAAATCAAATGTTTGTTTTGATAGAGGACTACAGAGCGGATATGCCTGTATTATCACACAAAGTCAAATATAAGAATGTGTCATTATATTTAACCATATAAAATAACAAATGTAATAGAACAAACTATCTGTTATTATCTAAAATGCATGAATAGTAAAGAATTTTTATATTCTCAATACATTTTATATGTAAGATTGTTTAATAAAATACTAAATAATAATACATTGATTTGTGTTCATTTCTAGGAAATAATTGCATCTGACACAAAATTCCAGGATACTCTTAGGCTTTATGACTCTATTTTCCAAGTATAAAATATATGAGAATCCTTCCCAAATCCTTTGGGAGTTGCAGTATACTTTGAAAGAGATCTAAAACTTCTTTCACATTTTGAAAGAAAATAGTTCACAAAAAATTAAAATATGAACATTTAATTTCATACTATCAGTTTATATATTGTTAAATTAATGTTTATGTTTCACTTTTGTTGAATTTAATTAATCTAGATTATAAAATCGAATTGCAAAGCCAGGAAATGAAATAGTCAAACTGTTATTGACTCAAATGAAAACTCTTATAATGTTGCAATTGATAACAAGAAATAAAATCTTAGCAGCTCACCTTCTGATAGAGAAATTAATCATCTTTAACAAATGCAATTAACTTGAATCATCTGAGCCTGTTTGATTTTTGTTAGGAGATAAAAATTTATTTTTGTCTTTTCTTTGCTTCTTTTCTCCTGTCTCCTAAGTTTTCTTTTTCTTTCTTTCTTTCTTTCTTTCTTTCTTTCTTTCTTTCTTTCTTTCTTTCTTTCTTTTTTCTTTTTCTTTTTTTTTTTTTTTTTTTTTTGAGACACTGTTTCACTTTTCACTTCTGTCACACTTGGTAGAGCGGTGTGGCATCATAGCTCACAGCAACCTCAAACTCTTGGGCTCAAGTGATTCTCTTGCCTCACCTCCCAAGTAGCTGGGACTACAGGCAACCACCACAATGCTTGTCTATTTTTAGAGGCGAGATCTCACTCTGGCTCAGGCTGGTCTGGAACCTGTGAGCTCAGGATATCTACTCACCTCGGCCTCCCAGAGTGCTAGGATTACAGCTGTGAGCCATCACACATGGCCTCCTAAGTTTTCTAATTGACCAAGCTGTTTAAAACAATACTATGCTAACTTTTAAGAGTACAAATGCTTTTGTGATACTATGCTCCATGATACAAATGGAATACTTAGAACAGACAGAATTTGTGAATTCCCTCTTGAATATGGTAATTCATTAAACCCATGGTGGATCTAGCAAGCACAACTGAAGGCATAGATAAAAAGACAAGTCCCCATCCGGAATTGTTCTAGGTACACAGAGACAGATTAAGGACATGCCTTGCTCGGACTCCTGAGCAAGTTAACAGAAAAGATAATATACATAGAGCTCATGCTCTCTTCAGTTTTGAATGGTTTCATGATGCACGTCAAGAAAGAAGAAATTATATTCCACAAGGCTGGACCAAGTTTTACGAGTTTCCTTTATCAGATCTTGGGGCTGGGTACCATATTGTTGACAGACTCTTTGATGGTACCAAAGATGTACAGTGGGAATTTGTGCCTGGTTTACTTGAAAATGCTATTTATGGAGGACATATAGATAACTATTTTGACCTAAGAGTTCTTCAGTCAGACCCGAAACAGTTTTTTTAATTCTTCAGTAATCAATATATTAAACCAAAGGAGCAAGAAAAACATTTTTCCACATTCCATATCTCTACCACAATCCTGTAATATTTTGGATTATTGTGCTGTCATTGAAAAGCTTCCGGAAGATGACAAACCTAGTTTCTTTGGTCTGCCTGCCAATATTGCTTTCTCATCTCAGTGTCTGATCAGTTCTCAGGTTATTGTACAGTTGAGGATCTTGGGCAGATTGGTAACAGCTGGTTGCAAATTTGATAGAGAAATCTGGTCTAATGAACTTTCTCCTGTCCTCAATCTCTGGAAGAAACTAAACCAGAATTCAAACCTGATTTATCAGAAATTGTCTCCTCCTAATGATCGACAAGGATCTCCAATATTATTATTCATCATTCCTGAACAATTCAATGCCATTTGTTTAGTACAGAGTGTTCATCAGTCTCTTGCTGCTCTCAGCTATCAGAGGAACTACCTTACTGAGTTCAGATGTACAAAAATTGGCAAGTGCTTTGTTAAACCAAAAGTGTCCTCTCACATGGCAGAGCAAGTGGGAAGGCCCAGAATATCCCTTACAATACCTGAGAGGTCTTGTAGCTCGTGCCCTTGCAATACAGAACTGGGTAGAAAAGGCTGAAAACAGGCTCTTCTGTCTGATACACTTGACCTCTCTGATCCTTGACCTGGATTAAGAAATCCAGACACATTTCTTAATGCTCTTCACCAAAAAACTGCAAGGGCAATGTGGGTTGTTCTGTGGATAACCTTAAATTTATAGCCTCGTGGGAAGGTTGACTTCAAGAAGCAAAGCTGCAAGTTAAGATCAGTGATTTATTATTGGAAGGATTTAGTTTTGATGGAAACCGACTTTCCGAAAACCAGCATGATTTGCCTAGTGTGTCATCAGTTCTTTCTTGTTTTACGGGCTGGATTCCACAGGGTGCATATGGCCCGTAACTTCCTGATGAATGCATCTCCTTGCCTGTAAACACAAGTGCTAAAAGGGATCCTGTGGTAACCAATGTCAACGTTCCATGTGGGGGCAACCAAGATCAGTGGATTCAGTGTAGAGCAGTTCTGTTTCTAAAAAATTAGTAGGATCTCATGACAACAGAAGCTGTCTTAGTAGAACAAAACTTTTGTTGCTTAAGCTTTAAATAAAATGTAATATGTGGTCAGTCTATGTTTGAAATGTTTAAAACATTACCATATAGTTACCCTGTTATTGATTTCACTGGATTTTGAATATAGAATAACTATGTATCTTTTACATAACTTAATGGAGTTAATGTTCAAATGGAGTATACCTTTGATAATACTAAATGTTTTTGTGGGGAAGTTTACTTTTCAGTGGCTGAAAATGATTTTTAGGTAAGAGGTTTAAATGGTGTATTAATAATAAATATTTTGACTATCAAAAAAACTTGGATGAAAAAGCAAAAGTATTTCTAAAAGGTACACATTCACAAACTTAATAAACAGCCTTTTAAATATCGAGTAAAGTTCATCTTTAATGTAGGAAACGTGCACATTCCATTTTGATAAAGCTCAAGAGAGTTAAAGAATTACATGATAGTAAATAATTCTATATCTTCAACTCAGCAAATTTGTGTGTGCATTTGAATCAATGTTGAAGAAAATCAAGGTAATTAAAACACAAAGAACTAAAAATAGCTGCATGTTATTTATAATCTTGACAACTTGTAAGCATTTGTTTTCCATCACACTACAATTTTCCTAAACTCAAGTGACTCTATTTTTAAAAGATGTTTAATTCAAATATTGAAAGAACATTATTGATACTTATGATTTAAATTAATATTATTTCTTGATTGTGGTATGCCCTAGTCATTCCTTTTTATGTGTGTAGCCTTAATCCTTAAAAATCTTTCAGATGAATTCTGTTTTGAAAGCTGTTAAAAGCTGTTAAAGCCATAAACATATGGCATTCCTAATTTAATTTTAGAGAATTAGTGTATTGATATTTAATTTAGATTACAATCCCAGTGTAAGCAGATTGGCATATTTAACCACTTAATAGAACAAAGGGAGTGGATGGAAAAGAAATGTTCTTAACTTTTTGCCAAAGAACTAGATTTTATACTTTAGGGAAAACAGTTACTCAAATCTCTATGCTAATTCAACACAGGCACTTAGGTAATAAAAAGAATAGAATTATGAGAGCTTTACTTCATTCTGTCTTGAGCAGTGTTTGAACTAATTAAGTGAAGAGATGGCCACTGTTCACAAATGGGGTTTATTTCTAATTCTTATACAAATCAGTTCTCATAAAGATGCTTTTTTTTAAAAAAAATCATACCACCTATATAAGTGACAAAGTTATTTTGGCTTGTGAAGATTAAATATAGCTTCGATTCTGGCAAGATTTCTTAAAAGATAAAATCAGAATCATTCTTAAGGGAAATAATTCCTAATTTTCTCTGTTCTATTTGAAGAACAGTCACAAATCATATTAAAGTCATCACCCCCACTGGCGAATTCTTAGATGGCATAGGCTTTTTTTTTTTTTTTGAGACACTTTCATTTTTGAAACAGTGAAAAATCAATGACATAATTTCATTCAGAATAAGATTTTGAGCACTTTGAACTTGGGAAGAAGTAAGTGAATCCACAGCACATTGATATTTTCCATTTGGTAGCAGTTGGCATGATGCTTAAAGAGTTTTAAAAACCAAGAGAGAGAGAGACATGGATGGCTGGCAGATTAGGGGCTTATGTATACATAGTGTGTAAATAACTGCATAAATATTCATTCTTTAGTCTTAGTGCGGTAATAGTTAAACCATAGAAACATAACTAGAAATAATGAATATCCACTTAACATACTGATCAAGGTTATGCATCATGAAGAAAAGATGATTGATTATCGACTGAAACAAAATTGTGTTCAGTTGCCACTTTGTCACATGTTAGCTCTGTTACCTTAGAAAAACCCATTTCTCCTTTCTTCACATTAATTTAGTCATCTGAAAAGTGAGGACATTAACAATTACTTTATCAGATTCTTGCTATTTTATGAAGTAACAGATAAGGAGTGTCAAACATGTCAGACATATTGAGATTGCCGTTATGGTAGGAGAACCCAGGGATTACAAGTAAAAACACCCTAATTCCAATTTGGGGGCCAAGCTACATACTAGCTGTCTGACCTGTACATGTGATAGAAATTCTCTAAATTTTATTATTTCTACTTGAGAACTGCAAGTAATTATATCTGCTTTATCCTCTAAATGGCTGTTTTTAGATCAAGTGAAATAAATAATGATAAATTTATAAATTGGAAAAAAACAAAATACTATCTGTGTAATAATATTGATCATGACAGAAAAATGGTCTACAGAGAACTTTTTAGAAAAAAGTCCATGTATGAAAACCAAAAAATAAAAAATCTTAATAAAATTGTATATTTATATTTTTCCCTCAATTAAAAAAAATGTTTATATTACTTTTTACTAATATTTTAAAGTTAACTATCTCACTTGAGTAGTAACTCAAAAGAGCGACTAGAAGTAAAGATGCTTTGACAATATTTGCCTTGAAATCCGATTCTCTGTGTTAAAATTCATACTATATCTAAAAAGAGCAATTGTAGTACCAATAGGATTTCCCACTGTAAATAAAATAATTTTTTAAAGTAGTACTTTATTGCCCAATAATTTATCATATTATCAGGATGTCTTGCACGTTTACACTGCAATATTAAAAACAATGTTATACATTCTGTTTTTCGTAGCTGCAATACACGTGACCAGTCATGCATTGCCTAACACATTCTGAGAAATGCATCCTTAGGCAACTTTATCATTGGACCAACATCGCTGAGTTACCTACACAAAACTTAAGGGTATAGCCTACCACACACATAGCCCACAGAGCAGAGCCTATTTCTCCTAGGCTACAAACCTGGATAGCATATCACTATACTGAATCCTATATTTGTGTATCTAAATATATTTAAACATTGAAAAGGTAAGGTAAATATACTGTATGTCTCATAAAAATAGAGGAAATACAGTATTATAACCTTGTGAAACCTTCATTTTGTATGTGGTTCATTGTTGACTGAAATGTTGCCATGCCCTGTACCCTATACATGAGTATATAGCCCTTTATTGTAAGGTATCATAATTCCTAGATACTTTTCAACAATTAAATGCTTCTTTACATGACTTCTTAATCAAGTATGTAAAGGTGAAAATAGTCATTATTTCACAGCATTACAAGGGAACTTCAGAAAGTGTAATGAGACTGATAGGGTTCTTGAACATAATATAGTTAATTGACATTGAGCCAAAAGCTAAGAGTGCTATTTAAAAATATATATATTTGAGGCTATAATACACTTTTACTTATTTCAACATTATTTAAAACACAGAGAAGTGAAATTTTTTCTTCATGGGTGAGGGAGTAAGTTCTCCATGTGTTTCAATACAAAATTAAAATAAATATTAAAAAAAGTTAAACAAGTTTTGCTAAATTTGTTTACAAGACAATCAATATGGAATTCATACTCAATTGCTTATGTTACTTTTTGTTGATGTGTTATGTGTATTACAATAAGTGGAATCATTCATTCATCTAAACACCAACATATACTGAAGAGCAGTTCTGCATTAGTCACTTTCTAGTCCATGGGGTTACATGAGGAAAGAAAATGTAACTTAGAAGCCTCACAAAGATCACATTCTACAAGTGAGAGGGAAGAATGGACACATGTACTTAAGTTAGGTGTTGAGATACGCTGTGTACTAAAAGAACAATAAGGGAAATGGAGAAAGCTAGCAGTGGGAATACAGGCTATAATAGTCCAAAATCGAGCAGGTTTTAACATTGAAGTATGAGAGAATTATAACCACACACTAACAAGAGCCACTTTCTAGAGAAGAATGAATACAAACTGTGTATTATATAACCTCATTAGAAATTATGAATTTGCCAATAACTGGGTATATAATTTTGAGATATCCTCAAAAATTATATAATAGTAAAACAGTAAAAATTATCAAAAATTTATTGTTGCCAGGTATTGTATATAGCATCTTGCATGTATTCTCTTTTTTTGTGATAAGATATTTTTAAGTATATTTTATATTTCCTATTTTAGAAATTGTGGTGGATTAAATATAGCTATATTTAAATGCAGCTCCTCCCATCAGGAAGGAGAACCTATTTTCCCACACCTTGAATCTGGTCCAGCCTTGCGAGTTGATTCTCATTAAGATGTGACAGAAGTAACAGTGGATGAGTTGCAGAGCTTAGACCACAACAGGACTGAGTTTCTGCCTGTGCATTTTGTGGAACATTGTCCTAACACTGTCATGCTGTAAGGAAGCTTGAGATGAAAACTCCTGCAGATAGACTCCAGACAACCAAGCTGTCCTGACCGGAGCTCAGAGTCAGGAAATTGGTACCTGAGCAAACTCAGGTGAACTTGGCAGAGCAAGTTCCTAGCCATGTTGTAGAATCCTGATATATAATACATCCACGTCGTTTTCCTGAAACTTAGTTTATCATTTTAAAAAAGATGTTAAAAAAACTTGATCGCAGGTTACCTAGACCAAAATTTCTTTTTTTATTTAATCTTCCAGAATCTTTCTTCTTTTTAGTGTTCAAGTTGAGAGCTACTACAATCCAGTAGTTGATTTTTTATGTGTATACTAAAATAGTGGTCAAGCTTGCTTGCTTTCTTATTTATTCCAAAATATTAAAAGGGATACAAATGATTTTTTTACATGGATAGCTTGTATAATGTTTATGTAAAGGGCTTGTAGTGTGTCTGTCATCAGATTAGTGCTTATTGTACGTTTTTAACACTCAATTCTCTTTATGATTTTCTGATTAAGATACTGACATATATTTTTAATTTTTTATTTCAAATTGATATGAGGGTACAGACATTTAAGTTACACTGTTTTCATTTCTATATCAGGATTCTACAACATAGCTGGGAACTTCCTCTGCCAGGTTCAAGTTGTTGATGAGCTCTTCACCCAGGGGGTGCCTATATACAATTTCATGAGAACTTGCCAATTGTCGCTTCTCTTTCCATCTTCCTCCCTCCTTGGTTTCCAAAGTCCTTTATGGCTCTTTGGGTCCATGTATATTCCTCATTTAACTTCTGATTATTAGTGAGAACATGTGGTATTTGTTTTCCCATTCCTGAGATGCTTCACTTAGGATAATGCTCTTCAGTTTTTGCCAACATGATGCAAAAGACATTATTTCATTCATTTTTATAATTGAGTAGTACTCCACTGGTGTGTGTGTGTGTGTGTGTGTGCACGCCCACACACCATACTTCCTTTATTCACTCATGAATTGATGGGCACTTAGTCAACATAAAAATAGAGTCTCTGATGCTGGTAACCACTGCAATTCATTTTTATATCAGATCCAGAAATCCTAAAAGATAATCATCATTTGAAACTTAAATTCAGAAATAAAAATAGAAAAGTTGAAAACTTTAATCAAACCATCTACAAAGTGTTAACCTCTTCACTATTTGAAGAGTTCTTATACATTAATTAGAAAATAGGATAACAATATGAGCAGGCAGTTTATAAATAAAAAAGAACTATCTTTGAATCTATGAAAACATGTTCATTCTACTATTGTATTAAAGAGCACAAAGGTAAAATACCCCATGGTGAAGGGTTTTGTGGAGAAAAAGTCTCTTTTCAATCCTTGTTGACATGAGTCTCCATAGCTTATTGAAAGGCAGTTCTAAGATTATCTATTCAATGTCTACCTCTAGGACTTTATGCTACATAAACACTTGGATACACTGGCAAATATTTCTCTGCAAAGGTGGCCATTAACTAATTGTCATTAATGAAATATTTTAGTCTAAAAATTGATAGTCTATTAATATTTATAAAATAAACATTGGTTTATACAAAGATTAAAATTCTGCCCTACTATGAAACTAATTTATGGATTTCACATGAAAGCTATAACCCAGTTATAACCTAAGTATATGGGGAAGGGGCAGAGGGAGGGGAGGGAGGGGGGAGGTGGGCAGAGGGAGGGTGATTGGTGAGATTACACCTGCGGTGCATTTTACAACGGTATATGTGGAACTTAGTAAATGTAGAATGTAAATGTCTTAACACAATAACTAAGAAAATTCCAGGAAGGCTATGTTAACCAGTGTGATGAAAATGTGGTCAAATAGTCTATAAAACCAGTGTATGATGCCCTATGATTGCATTGATGTACACAGCTATGATTTAATAAAAAATAAATAAGAAAAAAAATTCTATGCAACTTGTAATAAAACATAACATATCATGAAATATGGAGACTCTCTTGGATTTATTTTATGTGGACAAAACAATGTTCAAGTTAGGATATTTTTATTATTTTCATATGTGTACAAGGGAAACACATAGGTGGCTATGAACACATACACATGGGATATTTTTTTAAAGGAATCATAAGAAACTGTTAAAATAATGTATCTGGGAAATATGTTCCAAAAATTACAATGAGAAGCTGATTCATTTTTATATGAATTTTCTATTTGATTTTTATTACCTTTTGCCATTTTCATACTAAAATAGGTGAGGAAAATGCAAAGAAATCAATAACCAACGACTCTAAATGATTTCCAGATGACTTTAAACAAACTACCAAATGTGATGTGAGAGTGTAGTAATTTGGTGGCTGAATTTTATGTGCATTATGACAGTGATTTCAAATCCCATCCCAGAGAGCCCTAGAATCCCCGAATTACCTCCTCCTACTGTGGAGTCAGATTATGCTCAATATCACCTACCCTCATCAGCGTCAGTCAAACTATGACAATTTAAACTGTTGTATAAATTGAGACTACACACAAAAAAATTTGTTTGAATGGAAAAAAAAATTACTGTTAGAAAAATTTGAAAATTTCTGACATAGGAGAACTCACTAGTAACATATTCCCCTAGCTGTCAGCTGGGATACATAAGAGCAGTTGGATAGTTCCATTTTAACCTCCATATTCTCATAACAGATGAAGAGCTCTTTATTGTGTGTGACAGCTGCATATATTTGTAAGTAAATTCTCCTACGCCTACACCACTCTTGTTTAAATATATTTTGACTGTGAGTCTTTGTCTAGGAAAAGCAGTGACACTTTATAAGCTGACTTTCCAAACAATAAAAGTACAAAAACAAATGTTTCCCATGTTATTCAGTAAAGTCTCCTGGGTTTGATAAAAGTTAGGAACCATTTCACATTAGCTGGACACATTGATCAAGGAACCAATTGTTGGAAACTACAACTTTATAGGACACATTTTGATATTTCTTTAATAGGAAGAGCTTTCAGCTTTCATATTTTGGCTTAGTTTCTAATGTCAGTGCTTGGATCATTAAATTCTTCTAATTGCTATTGAATATGTCTTCTACCTCACTTCACCCCTGGCTATTATTTAAAAAGCATTTGGCTCCAATATTTTGTCAGAGAATGAGCAATCTGTTTGTTTATATGTTTCAGACACATTACTGTGTCTGCTTTCTCTTCAAAGAGGAAAAAAAAAATTCTGACACTTATCTTTTCCTATATTCTGCCACTCAGGCAGGAAAAATTTCCCTTGGTGCTCTTGATTCCACTTCTCAAATATCAGTCTCTCCTGACAAGCCTAATTCCTGTAAATTGGGACTTCCTCCCCTGATGTCTAAACATTATTGAGTCAGGATTGCCTATTGAATTCTCCTCTCCTGGATTCCACCCAGACCTATAATAACTCCTAAGGGCTATCCCATTTCTGATGGCTAACCTTTTCTGAAACTCGTTTTCGTCAACCAACATTGCTCTACCTTTGACCCCTTCACTGTGCCATGCTCCACTGGCATCCCAGATAAGATTTTAACCTCCATCTATCTAGGTGGAGGTGTTTCAAACAAAATTATTCAGGGGGTTTAGATTCTGTTGACTTAACAGGGAGAAAAAAATAGTTTAAATAACGAATGTTATTCTGTGTGTACAATTACAGATATTCATTTTTAGGAACTGACTAGATGTTAATGAAGAACTGTACATTGAGTATCAGAAATTTATACCTCCAGAAACTATAGTTTTATTAAAAATTAAAGAAACGAGGAGGAGGGATCTCAACATGTGCCATGGTACACTTAATTTTTACACTGCTTTCAATCTGTACCTAGCCTAAATTTAACAGATATATGGAAAGAGAAATAACATGCAATTCATGGAACCATATTAAACGTTAATGTTTCCCCCATTATTTGGGACGGATCCACTGAAAATTTGAAAGCCACAGTGAATTTTTTGGGGCAAAATAATCAGATATTATCAGAGATGAATTTCATCTCTGATAAGAATTCTGAGTAACCACTTAATTGAATTAAGAAATCATGACTAAAATGATGTTTGCATTTCTTTTTTATAATTGTGTTAATACAATTGCACATGAACACTCAAACAAGATAATGAAGAGTAGTATGACAGAGAAATGAACTCCCAGTGATGAATCAGTCTTTTTCAGAGTCAAAGCTGACATGTCAGTTTCCCTGAGGACAGTTTAGAGAAAGTGGATATGGTGAGAAAAGTCTAAGACATGTCAGCATGTTGTCTGAGAAGAGGAAAGAAGAAGTGAAGACCTGTCAATGGACATGGGAATACAGAGGTGACATAGGAAATATCCTGGCAAACCAACTCCATCAGACAAGCCAGCAAGCACTATAGCTATTCTTTATTTTAAAAGATAACTCAGCCCCAGACTCAAATATTGTTGCTAAATTCTAAATAATATCTCTGTTGTAGTCAATTTTATCATCTAATCTTTTCTATTGCTAATTTTCAACTGTATTGCTCCTTTGAGGTATAAAAAAGATGATTAATAAAATAAGACCCAAATGGAATAGTAAGGCAGGCAATCATGAGTGAAGTTAAAAATAGATGTATATGGGGACCTCACAGAAACTCTACAGAATCCTTAGATATATAAACTAGATTTTCTCAATGTCTTTACATTTCTAGTGTGACAATTGTGGCATCCTGGAAAGCTATTTTATCTTTTTTCTTTGTTCGAGGAACATCAGGTTACCTACCAAAACCTCTTAAACATTGAACTCTAGTTTTCAGCTTCTCTCATTTGTATTAAAAGCCATCATTTGAAACACTAAAGGCCTACCTTTAAAGTCCTGGGAGAAACATTTCATAGCAAAAAATAATATCATATGTTTACAAATTTTTTTAAATAAACATACAAAATATCTTTGATAATACCCTACAAAATGTTGAACAAATTATATATCTTGCTTCAGAGGTCAAATTTATAATATTAAATTATTTTGAGATTTTTATTTTAAGCTAGGCATGGTGCCTCACACCTATAATCCCAGCACTCTGGGAGGTCAAGGCAGGTGGATTGCCTGAGCTCACAGGTTTAAGACCAGCCTGAGCCAGAGCAAGACCTCATCTCTAAAAATAGCCAGGCATTGTGGCAGGTGCCTGTAGTCCCAGCTACTCCTGAGGCCGAGGCAAGAGAACCATTTGAGCCCAAGATTTAGAGGTTGCTGTGAGCTATGATATCACAGCACTCTACCAAGACAAAGGGAAATACTCTGTCTCAAATACAAACACACAAATAAATAATGAAAAACATTTTATCACAGAAAACTTTGGGGCAGATTGCAAAGAGTTTTCATCTGATTCATATACATCAATCATTATTACAGGCATACTTCACAGATGTAGGTTTAACTCCAGAATACTGAAACAAAGTTAATATCACAAGAAAGCAAGTAACACGAATTTTTGTGCTTTCCCCGCGTCAGAGAAAAGTTATATTTACATTATACTGTAGTCTAGTAGGTCTGCAATAGCATCATGTCTAAAAAAATAATGTACATACCTTAATTTAGAAATATTTTATTGCTAAAAACTGCTAACAGTCGGTTGCAGTTTTGCAACAGTCACTTGCCTTCAGCAAGTCTTACTTTTTTTTTTTTTTTGCTTATGGAAGGTTTGATCTTGATGTTAATGGCTACTAACTGATCAGGGTGCTGGTTGCTGAAAGTTGGGGTGGCTCTGGCAATTTTTTAAAACAATAATGAAGTTTGCCACATTAATTAACCCTTCTTTTCATGAAAGATTTTTCCATAGCGTGTGCAAATATTCTATAGCCTTTTACTTACAGAAGAACTTCTCCCAAATCCTCATGCTACTTTATTTACTAAGTCAACGTAATGCTTGAAATCCTTTGATGTCATTTCAATAAAGTTCACAGCATCTTCAGCAGGAGTAGATTCCATCTCAAGAAACCACCTTCTTTGCCCAACCAAGAAGAAATTCTTCATCCATTCAAGGTACATTATGAGATTGAAGCAATTCAGTCACATCTTCAGGCTTTGTTTCTATTCTAGTTCCCTTGCTATCTGTACCACCTTTCATAGTAAAATGCATAGAAGATATTTGCAAATTAATACATGTGAAAAAAAAATTGGAAAAAATATTTAGTCTTCTTCAAGTCAGATATATTCCTGTACTCTTTACATATTAGTTCATTTAATCCTCTCAGCAATAAAAATTATTTTTCTTATAGTTGGGTGTTGTGGTGGGTGCCTGTAGCCCCAGCCACTAGGGAGGCTAAAGCAAAAGAACCACTTAAGGCCAAGAGTTTGAGGTTGCTGTGAGTTATGACACCACAGCACTCTACCAAGGGCAACATAGTGAGACTCTGTCTCAAAAAATATTTTTTTTTTCCTTATTTTTACCTGGAGAATTCATAGAATGTAGCAAACCACAAATCTAAGAGTTAGAGTTTGTGTGTATGTATGTGCACATTCTGGTTATTACTGAATTTTACTCTTTTTAAAGTAACTTTAGGGGCTTTATTTAGTTCATAGATCATCTGTTCCAGTGGCTTTCAGCACAGCCTGCATAGTAGAATAAGCTCGGTATTTAAATATAACACCAATACAGGGCTGGTGGCTGTTAAATTTAAGCATAAATCACAATCATGGGGAAGGTTTTTAAGAATATTGATTGCTAGGCCTCCTTTCAACATTTCTAATTCAGTAGGATCTGGAGTGGATTCCAAAACTTTGAACTTTAAACACATGCCCTGGCAATGACATTTCTCTGGGCGCTACACTCTAGGAACTACTGATTTAGAGTATTGAATCAGAATACCTAGGGCTTGGCCAGGTGTGGTGGCTCACGTCTGTAATCCTAGCACTCTGGGAGGCCGAAGAGGGTGGATTTCCCTGAGCTCAGAGGTTCAAGACCAGCCTGAGCCAGAGTGAGGATCCCCGTCGCTACAAAGAAAAAGCCGGGCGTTGTGGCAGGTGCCTATAGTCCCTGGTACTTGGGAGACTGAAGCAAGATAATCTCTTCAGCCCAAGAGTTAGAGATTGCTGTGAGGTATGACGCCATGGCACTCTACCGAGGGCCACAAAATGAGACTCTAGATAAAGAATACCTACGGCTTGTAGAACTGGAAACTGAGAAAAGTGTGTTGTCATTTGTTATCTTTTTTTTTTTTCTTGTTAAATCATAGCTGTGTACATTAGTGCAATCGCCTGTACCCATTCTAAGATGCACCATAGATGTGGCCCCACCCAATTTTGCAACTCTACAAAACTTCAGGAAGAATAACCCCAATGTATCAATCAAGCAGCCCCAAATAACACCATTTTGTTTTATATTGTTATTCTTCTCTTTGTTTCTATCAGCCCCACTTTTCTTCCCTTCCCTTCCTTTATCCCTTTTCTTTTTCCTTCTATTTCCCTTCATACCTTCATATTTTTTCTTTCCGTTATTTTTTTGTTCTTCCTGGCATCCATATGAAAGCAAATCCGATATGATTTCCTCATAATGGTTTACATGAATTTGTAAGTGATAAAACATCTTAAAAATTAAAAAAAAAACAAAAACAAAAAAAAAACCTGCCAATACTAGCAGGTCCCATTAATAAAGTGCCCCTGCCTGGGACTTAAATGTGTAGCCAGGGTTGGAGGCCTCCCAGTTCTGACCCTATCTGATCATTTTACATTGTATGAGGAAATCTCAAAGAGACTTGCTTGATGCCCTTGAGAATATTGTTTGGAGAGCTGGAAATCGATGTTTTGTCTCCTAAACTTTATCTTTTTTTAAGTCCATTAACTGATCAAAAGTATATAAAACATTTTAAAGAGAAAGATATTAAATTATATAATGTGGTTAAAAGGCATATAGTAAGCAGAGTACTAATTCTATTTAGATATATTTTAAAAAGCAACAAATAGTTGTCTTCATATATGTGCTCATTTATTAATATCTTGTAGTGGACGGGAAAGTTGATTTAAAGTCAGAACACTTGTCTTTGGTTTCTAGTTCAATCATTTACTTGCTGTCAGTCTTGAGTCCTACAAAAAACTACTACTTTAAGTTTCAGATTATTAACCAAGGCAATGTGAATAATCATATTTAATTAAGAAAATACATGTAATTCATTTTATAAAACAATAGCAATAAAAATATACAATTAAGAAGGATAATCAAAGAGATTGTTTCAGTTTTCTTATTAGGCCAAGCCTTTGTGTTAAGGATTACAAATGAAGGTAGAGATTTCCACATAAGTGGCTCTGTGGATGAGAGAGTGCATTTTAACATGCAGATTCCTATGAGTCTCAACTTTAGAATTCAAAATCTGTTTTGAGGTCTTAATTGTTATGTCTTGCTATAGCTATGCTCAATAATTTCTGGTTACTGATAGTTAAACCTGATAGTCAGACGATCATGCGATGTTTCTAAATATTTTCATTTATAATTCATTACATACTGTTTGAAGTGGATCATTACTTCCTAATTTTCTGAAATGTGCTCATTATAATTATAAAATTTAACATTACAAATAAAGGGGGGAAAGTTCATATTAATGCTCCTCCAAATAATATGTGAGATCTTAATTTTCTTAAGCTTGCTCTAATTGGATATCTCTATGTTTTTAAGCATACATTATTGGAGTTTTCTCAAACTTGCACAATTTAATAGAAGAGAAACTTCAAATAGCTAAGAAAGTTTAGAAAATTTTCAATTTGTAGTTACTTTATGAAGTTCAGCTTCCTTGTATTATTTTACATCATTAAATAAAAGCACAAGTAAATTGTCCCTGCACAAGGTAAAAAGCAAACTATTCTCTTCACATTTCTAAACTAAATTTAGGTTCATTATCCTGCTACATCTTAAGAAAAAATCACAAAAACAAACCTGTAATGTATCACAGCATATAAAATATAATTGTAAAACTAGAGAAATATTAAAATCCTATTTAAATTCTGACCAAAGAACAGCATACACCTGCCATAACTAATCCCACAGACATAGAAAAGTTATCACGGGAATAAAATTTTACATAGAAAGTGTATTTTAGTATTATCTGTATTCATGATATTAACAAAATATAAAACTCTGAGGAAATATGTATTAATGTCTTTGGTACTTAGCACAATTGACACATTGCTTTCTGGAAAGCTGCCTTTTCAGGTAAAATGTATTACAACATCTGTAGAATTAAAGGCATTATTGAGGTCTATCAATCATTTCAATACTTTGGAAACACTATTCAATTGCCTTATTAACACTGTAGAGGAAAGGAAAGATGGCTATGGAGGTTATTCTGGGGTAAATAAATGTCAGATGTGTATTATCTAAATCAATCTAAATTTTATTGAGTCTGTCAATACACTGTCCAAAATATACCTGGGTAGCTCTTTACCATAGTTCTAAGTTTTTAGTCATAGTTTGACCTAAAAGATAGCTTAAATGGTGCCTTCAGGGTTTACATTGAAGTGACATCAAATAGGCTGTCCTCCTTCAGAGTCCCCACAATTCATCTATAGTCAGGGAACCATAGGATTGCCAGGAGTCACACAAGGAATGTTAGAATGACACAGGCAAACAAAGGAAATTTTGATTTCAAGTGTGAGCTGTTGTTCAAAACCACAGAGGCAGATAGCATGATGTACAGGTGCAGATTTCCAAAGATACTCGGGTAGCTTTCCACCCAGGATGAGAATCTTCAGGGATGTATTTGTCTAATGATGGTAAGTTGAAGGGAATTATAACAACAAACCTACCTAAATACTAGAAAATTCCTTGCATGTTCACTTTTGAATAGCAACCCATGAAACTTTGCTTACTGTGGTATTTTATCTATGTTTAATTTTTTTTAGAGATAGGCTCTTGCTCATTGTAATAAATTTCTAAACTCAAGTGATCCTCTTACCTAAATCTCCTGAGTAGCCAAAACTATAGATGTACTCCACCTCAGCTCTATTTTTATAGAGACGGTTTCCTCTGTTGCTCAGGCTGGTCTGAAACTCCTGGCCTCAGGAGATCCTCCTGTTTCAGCCTCCCAAAGAGCTGAGACCACAGTCATGAGCTTACACCTGGCTTAATATAGTATTAGAAAAAGACAGGGATAGATATGTTTCTCCCAAAGGCAAAAATATGCTTTACTATAAGTAACTAAATCCATATAAAGTCAACCTGACACTATGTCATACAGTGTAAGTACCCTTAGAAATGGGATGTTCCAGTATTGGAGAGATCAAATTCAACCCACTTAAGAACACTTCAATCTTTGAACCGGTTATTTTGAAATAGAGATAGGTACATAATTACATAAATTCCTCAGCAATGACAATGGAAGAAATAGATCTAGATGTAGTAGAAAATATTTTAGGATAAATGATCAAAGATCCATTTTTAACACATCTTCTTAGTACGCATTCATTATACTCATTTTTAAGCTTGTAGAGAATTGAAATATTACTCAAAATTTAGTAAGCAAAACAATCAGCCCATGCATTTCCAAAGTTGTCTACATGAGAGTTGCTATCTTTTACTTAAGAAATTTGACATTGTCACCTTTGTGTTTAGTTGGGAATATTTACAAAATTATTTTTGCTCTTAATTTGGTCTATTTTCTCTTTTCAAATATAATCAGTTAGTGGATGTCACTCTTCTGTGAAATATTTTAGGTATAAGTACAAGGCATTCCTTTATCACTGTTTTGTATGTTTGCTGCTTTGACAATCTACCTCCTTTTATAGTAAGTTATTTAAGAAGAAAAAGAAGAACAACAACAAAGGATATTTTATTTTACACCTGTCATCTGTGTGTGTTTGTTCCATTTCCTGGCTCTTTTCTACACTGCCTTTCAAATTTGAGGAGGCCCGATGACTGCAGCAACTTGGATGATTATGAAGTAACTAAAGCCCAAAAGGATTTGTGAGAACTAATTTCATTTCCTTTTTTAATGCTCCCATGGATGAGACAAACATTATTTTTAATTGTTGACATGTAATGTAGTAAGTATACATGCTAAAGTAAATACACTGTGAAATAGTCTTCTAATTTTCACCTTAAGCCTAATGATCTCTTTTTTGTTTTTTGCATGTCAAGAATTTCATCAATTTCAGCAGCGCCCATTGCTCAGTGGGTAGGGCGCCAGCCACATACACCCAGGTTGGTGGGTTCAAACCCAGTCCCCTTCAGCTAGGGCAACAATGACAACTGCAACCAAAAAAATAGCCGGGCATTGTAGGTGCCTATAGTACCGGCTACTTGGGAGGATGAGGCAAGAGTTTGAGGTTGCTGTGATGCCATGGCACTCTACCCGGGGTGACAGCTTTAAGAATCTGTCTCAAAAAAGAAAAAAAAAAATATTGAATTTCATAAATGTTAAACCTATTCTATTACCAAAACTTACATATAAACAACCCCCCACCCCCAAACCTAATGTTCCATTTTACGTTTTAACACCTGAAAAATGAGTGGTAACTGGAACTCAGCAGGGTAAGTCTTTAGCCTTTTAAACTACAAATAAAATCCTAAGCCTCCAGCCTACTGAGCAGATCCCTCTCGGCTGAGAGAGTTTTAAGAACCCTTAAAACCAAGTTCCTGGTCATGACAGGACCAGAGGTCACATACTCTATTTATACCTCTTCCCTTTTACAGATTATACACAATTGACCAGCATGAATATTAAAATAGATATCATAAGATTGACAGTATAAATTGTGTGTGGCAATAAGATATCAAATTATAAACAGGAACTAAAGCTATGCCAGACAAAAGTTAAGTCATACATCCCTTACATTAAAAGAATAGACTAGGTAAAGTGTCCTTTCTTTAAGGCTGCATAATATTCCATGTACATATACCACATATACAATTGTACATATACCACAATTTATTAATCCATTTGTGGATTGATGGGCCCTTGGGCTTTTTCCATGACTTAGCAATTATAAATCCACTTCCAAAGTTGTATGCATTTTACAATATTTTTTACTTTGAATTCACAATGGTATTTAAAATGTTTCATTTGCTTTGAAAAAATATCAA
>CAUYPK010025631.1:0-89624 GCA_963574355.1 Loris lydekkerianus | reverse complement strand
AAATAACAACAGACTCTTCAGAAAATCAAAAAATCCTTAATGAATATTACAAGAAACTTTATTCTCAGAAATATGAAAATCTGAAAGAAATTGACTAATACTTGGAAGCACATCACCTTCCAAGACTTAACCAGAATCAAGTGGAAATGTTGAACAGGCCAATATCAAGTTCTGAATTAGCATCAACCATAGGAAATCTTCCTAAAAACAAAATCCCGGGACCAGATGGCTTCACATCAGAATTCTACCAAACCTTAAAAGAGAAACAAGTACCTATATTACTCAACCTGCTCAAAAATGTAGAAAAAGAATGAAGACTACCCAAAACATTCTATGAAGCAAACATCACCTTGATCCCCAAACCAGGAAAAGACCCAACAAAAAAAGAAAATTATAGACCAATATCACTAATGAATATAGATGAAAAAATATTTAACAGGATCCTAACAAACAGAGTCCAGCAACACATCAAACAAATTATACATCATGACCAAGTCGGTTTTATCCCAGGGTCTTAAGGCTGGTTTAATATATGTAAATCTATAAGTATAATTCAGCACAGAAACAAATTAAAAAACAAAGACCATATGATTCTCTCAATTGATGCATAAAAAGCTTTTGACAATATATAGCATCCCTTAATGATCAGAACACTTAAGAAAGTTTATTTAGAAGGGACATTTTTTAAACTGATAGAGGCAATCTACACCAGACCCACAGCCAATATCGTATTGAATGGACTTAAATTGAAATCATTTCCTCTCAGATCAGGAACTAGACAAGGCAGTCCATTGTCTCCACTGCTCTTCAACATTGTAATGGTAGTTTTAGCCACCACAATTAGGGAAGAAAAGGCCATCAAGGGTATCCATATAGAGTCAGAAGAGATCAAACTTTCACTCTTCGCAGATGATATGATTGTGTATGTGGAAAACACCAGATATTCTCCTACAAAACTCTTTGAAGTGATCAAGGAATACAGCAGTGTCTCCAGTTACAAAATCAACATTCATAAATCAGTAGCCTTTATATATACCAACAATTGTCAAGCTGAAAAAAAAGTTAATGACTCTATTCTATTCACAGTAGTGCTGAAGAAGATGAAATATTTGGGAGTTTATCTCCCAAAGGATGTGAAAGATCTCTATAAAGAGAACTATGAAACTCTAAGGAAAGAAATACCTGAAAACATTAACAAATGAAAGACATACCATGCTTATGGCTGGGAAGAATCAACATTGTTAAAATGTCTGTACTATCCAAAGCAAAATACAATTTTAATGCAATCCTTATTAAAGCTCCACTGTCATACTTTAAAGATCTTGAAAAAATAATGCTTCATTTTATATGGAATCAGAAAAAACCTCGAATAGCCAAGACATTACTCAGAAATAAAAACAAAGCAGGAGGAATCACGCTACCCGACCTCAGACTATACTATAAATTGATAGTGATCAAAACAGCATTTTACTGGCACAAAACAAAGAAGTAGATGTCTGGAACAGAATAGAGAACCAAGACATGAACCCAGCTACTTACCATTATTTGATCTTTGACAAGCCAATTAAAAACATCTAGTGGGAAAAGATTCCCTATTTAACAAATGGTGCTGGGTGAACTGGCTGGCAACCTGTAAAAGATTAAAAGTGGCCCCACACCTTTCACCATTAACTAAGATAGACTCTCACTGGATTAAAGATTTAAACTTAAGACATGAAAGTATAAAAATACTAGAACAGAGGGCAGAGAAAACCCTTGACGAATTTGGTCTGGGCGAGTATTTTATGTGGAGGACCCCCCTCCCCCGGGCAATTGAAGCTGCTTCAAAAATACACTACTGGGTCTTGATCAAACTAAAAACCTTCTGCACAGCCAAGAACACAGTAAGTCAAGCAAGCAGATAGCCCTCAGAATGGGAGAAGAGATTTGAAGGTTATGTTTCTGACAAAGGTTTAGTAACCAGAATCCACAGAGAATTCAAACACATAAGCAAGAAAAGAACAAGTGATCCCATCACTGGCTGGACAAGGGACTTGAAGAGAAACTTCTCTGAAGAAGACAGTAGAATCCCTCAGTAACAAAGTGGAGCAAGCAGGAGAAACGATTTCTGACATTGAAGACAAAGCCAAAATGTTTATTGCAGCCCAATTCACAATTACTAAGTCATGGAAAAAGCTCAAGTGCCCATCAATCCACGAATGGATTAATAAATTGTGGTATATGTAGACCATGGAATATTATGCAGCCTTAAAGAAAGATGGAGACTTTACCTCTTTCATGTTTACATGGATGGAGCTGGAACATATTCTTCTTAGTAAAGTACCTCAAGAATGGAAGAAAAAGTACCCAATGTACTCAGCCTTACTAGGAAACTAATTTCTGGCTTTCATATGAAAGGTATAGCCCATTTATAACATAAGAATAGGTGGAAGGGGAAGAGGGTGGGGAGGGAGGGGGGAGGATGGGCAGAGGGAGAGTGATTGGTGGGATTACATCTGCAGTGCATCTTACCAGGGTACATGTGACACTTAGTAAGTGTAGAATATAATTGTCTTAATACAATAACTAAGAAAATGCCAGGAAGGCTATGTTTACCAGTGTGATGAAAATGTGTCAAAATGTTTATAAAACCAGTGTATGGTGCCCCATGATTGAATTAATGTACACAGCTATCATTTAATATTAATAAAAAAAGATAAATAATCTTCATCTACTGTATAACACAATGATTTTTTT
The DNA here is from genome assembly GCA_963574355.1 of Loris lydekkerianus. Taxonomy (NCBI): domain Eukaryota; kingdom Metazoa; phylum Chordata; class Mammalia; order Primates; family Lorisidae; genus Loris; species Loris lydekkerianus. Next base: position 86,888 of record CAUYPK010025631.1, on the reverse strand, counting down.
GAACACCTAAATGTTTAAGAGAGTATGTGTCATGTTAAGTGTTCTAATTACAAAAACAAAACAGAAACAAGAGACACAAAGACATTTTTGTAGTTAATGAATATATCTATTACCTTAATTACGGTGATAGTTTCATATGTGTCTAAATATATTCAAACTCTTCATAATCTATATATTAAATCTGTGCAGTTTCTTCACATATCTGTTATACTTCCATAAGGCTGTAAAATGATACTAATAGTATAATAATAAACTAGCCATAAGCCATAATTTTAAAAAATATATAAGATTTGTAAAAAATTTTAAGTTCTAAGGACTGATAAAATGAAGTTGTTATTTATTGATGTAGGGGAGAATGAAGAAAGAAGAGGGGAAAAAATAAAAAAAAAATCTGTTTTTGACATGTTAAATTTGTGGCTTCTGTCATATATACAAAAGAATAAATTAAAGAGGCAGCTAGATATAAAAGTCCAAAGTTTAGAGAAAAGACTGAAGAAACTAAATTGTGAGTCATCAGCATAAGAGTGAGAAAGACTAGGATCACCTGGGGATTGAGGACATAGGTAAAAGGGGATTGAGGGGATAGGTAAAAGAAGATATCCTAGGACAAACCCTTCTGTATATTATTATTTAGAGTTTGTGAATAAAATAAAGATTCAATCAAGGAAACACTGAAGTCAGAGGTAGGAGTGATTAAGGTAGGAGAAAATAAAAGAATAGAATGTCATGTAAGTCAAATGATAGCATTTCTAAAAGAAATTAGTGGTCAGCTACATCAGTTGCAAGATAATAGAATATAAGACCCATACATTGGTCATTGAATTTTTCCCTGGAGATAGCAGTACTAAAATGGACAGAATAGACTTGGTGTTTGGTTGATGGGGGACAGAAAAATAGAACATAAGACTGGTAATTGAAACAGGTTTTAACCTTATATCATAAAAAGTAGATAAACCAGTGGTAACCTGTCAGGTCCCACCCTGGGGTCAGGGTCCGATAAGACCTGTGGAACTAGAATGACTGAGGAAATATAAAGTTAGGAACAATGATAAATAAAGAGACAGGAGACACAGGATAGAATTTTCAAAGATGGGAGCTCAGGGGACCACCACCCATTTGTGGGTTCTAGCAAGTGGCCCCAAGTCTCTGTTCCTCTCATCTTTTCTTCAAATCTCTTTGGCCAGAGATTTGAGGGCAAATAAGGGTAAGCTGAGTTAGGTTTCTCTGAGTGACTATATCAGCTTCCATTATTATTATTATTAACTTTAAGACTTTGAGCAGTTTTGAGGAATCTGAAACTTGAACCTTGTGTGGGGAAGCCTCCTGTGTGTGGAGGAGGAGGCACACAAAGAGATTCTTAGGGAGGTGTTAAATCACTGTGGAGTAAAATGCGAGTGGCGTTAATCTCCTCTGAGCCATCAGTGTGAGAGGCATTTTCCTCTCATCACCACAGGGGATTTTCCTCTGGGACAAGGGTTGTAAGCCCTCCTGCCCATATCTCAGGGTTCAAGCTGTTCCCTTGATCTCTGCCCCAGCCAATGCAAATCTCCACAATGGGTATCTGCTTTGTCTGTTTAATGGGCAGAAAACAACTTAATGATGTATCTTTTCTAGGACTTGCTATAGTCTCTTCTATGGCCATTATGTTTCCTCAGAGTGTTCACAGACTCACAGACTTATACAGTGTATAAGCTGTATTCCCAACAGGCAGAGTTTCAGGAAAAGGCTGGGAAACTTGTTCTGATAAGAAATTTAGCAATGGCTGGCTTAAAGCCATTAACTTTACTTAAACTAGCTGATTTTTCTTTGTTCTGACTCCTTTAGCTTACTTTTTAATTTTCCTTTTTTCTGGGAGTGCATGCCCTCCCTTGCCAAGAATGGGGTCTTTGGTCCCCATTCTGCCTGCAGTAACCACAGAAGGTTGTAGAATAGAGATTATTGTTAAATGCCAGAATTACAACAAAATATCAGTTTAAAGACAGAAATAATACAGTGAAAGAGACATTAGTGATGAATGAGATAGAAGAGACAGCTCTAGAAATAATAATGTAGACCAAGCAAAAGGTGATGATGCAAATAATAGAGAAAGGACAACACATCAGTACAGTACGGAAGGAGAATAGGGCAAGTCAGATAAGGATTTTTGTGATTGAGTGATAAGAAGTGATTAAAATGGTCAACTTGGAATCTTGGGATCAAAAATGGTTAGGGAGGAAAATGTGAATATAAGGGGGTGGGGTCAACAAATCTAAAGTCACTCTGTGGTTGAAGAATTGGTGAAATTGTTAGGCCTCAAATCATGGCCAGCCTCATGGAGAGCAGGCCTACTCCTCCCAGCCTGTCCCTGCCTTGAAGGCTGCTATACCTCCAGCTTCCCTCTTTCTGCTGGGGGGGGGGAGGGAAGACGTACTGCCTCAGCCTCTAGCTTCTCTCTCTAACAGAGTAAAAGGGGTGCGCCTGGGAGGAGGCTTCTACCCCAGTTCTCAGCTTCTATCCCTGACACGTAGGATGGGAGAAACTAGGCCTAGGAGGAAACTTGCTTAATTATAATTTGTCTACCTAATGCTAGGCAAAATTTCTGGTGGAGTAGTGGTTCAATAAATTTTTGTGGACTAAATATTTAAATGCATGTGGGAATAAAAAAAATCAGTAATTTTAGTAACTCTAGAGAAATAGTCCATAACCCTGTATTTTATCACAAAAATGTAAAGTCCTAATTCTTTGCACTGTAACTTTAGTTATTTGTTTTATGTCAGTTACACAGAGTAGGAATTCCAAACTCAAGTACTTTCATGGGCAAGGCTATTAACTTTGATTAAAGCCAGAGAGGTAAAATCTTCATTTCTACACAGAGAATCGTTTTCCTCCATTTATATCAAAATAGGTAGGCTTTTCAGTTTACCATCAATTTTCAGCTTTTGACAGATAACGCATCCCTTCCTTCTGATTCTAAAAAAAGTCATTACAAGCATAATGACAAATATAAACAAAACTCTATTTCAGTGCTGGGAAATAAAAATAAAGGGGCATATTTTCCCAATAAGTTAATCTTTCCCTAATCTTAAGTTTAGACCCTTAGAAAGCTAGTTTAGACAACTAATTATGCCATAAAAGCCTCATAGTAGCATCTAAAAATATCTAATTTACTTACTTAAAGTAGAGAAATCTTAAGAAACTTCTACAAAATTCCTTCTTTTGTTCTGTACCTACACTACATTCCTACTTTTCTTTCCATTATAGGCAGCCAGGATAGCACGATGAATGATTTTCTTTCTATATGTATCTCTCTTCTTGCTAAATGGATTTTATTGCTTTATTTGCAAATGTTTTTATTTTATATAAAATATTGGCATATATAAAATAAACTCATTATAAATTACTATATAGTCTCCAACTATGTTTATCATAAGGTGACAATCTGTAGCTGTTTAAACTGAAAATGAACTGGGTGCCCATAGCTCAATGGTTAGAGTGCCAGCACCATGCACCAGGGCTGGTAGGTTCACACCTGGCCTGGGCCTGCTGAACAAAAATAAATAAATAAATAAATAAACTGAAAATGATTTTTACTTGATGGAGGTGCAATGATGCTTAATTAATTAATTTTAATTAGATAATTCCACAATTTTCTATGGAAGTTATGATTTTAAAATAAATATTCAACTTTTTTAAATATTCTCATTCTCCAGGAGATTGTAATATTTGAGCAAGCCAAAAATTAAAAATAAAAACTATTTTAAAGTTTCTTTTCATTAATTGTAGTGTGACTATATCTTGACAACTAGATTAGTTAAATGTGTATAGCAAGGATAAAAAAATTCATATTTGATATTTTTTTCCTTTAAGGTTACATAAAAGATGTCACTCAAATATTTAAAGCTGTGTACTAAGATGACAGGTAACAATTACAGAATTAAAGTAGAATTTAAATTTAATGTTCTCCTCCCCTTAGATATTAAGCTTATTTCACTCATTAGTTTTCATAAATGATAAAATGTGGACATAAAAACAGACAGACCATTCTACATAATGAATAATTATTACTCTGGGAATAGAGTAAAAGATTTCTCTCTGTGTCTACCTCAAAATTTATTTTTTTAATGGCAACACATTTTCTGTTGTTACCATTTTATTTCTTCACTATAATTTTTGTTGCAATTTTCATTCTTTATTTCTAAAATATTCTGTCAGTCTCAGATTCCCAAGAAAGTTCATGGTCTTTTAGATATAGAAAGAAATATAATAAAAGAAGGAAATGAAGCACATTTAAAAATAAGCAAGGTAACATTAAAACATAAAATTGTAGAACAAAATTATTTTGAACATAGATATAAATATACTGGACATTTTATTCAAAGTATGTTATTTTGAATAAAATGTCCAGTATATTTATATAATTTGGTGTTACTTTTAGTTGACTTTTATTGGGAATGTAAGGTTGGTTCAACATCTATCTAGTTAATCATATCAGTAAATAAAATAGAATAAAATGTCTTGGGTGCTGCTAAAGATCATTACAAAAAATTAAACTCAAACCCTAAAAAAAAAAAAAAAAAAAAACCCATAAAAAACTAAGCCCAGAATAATATTTTAAAAATTCATAAGTAGTTTTTATATTTAGTCAAGTAAGAACCTCAAATATAACTAGGAAACCTTGAAGATATTAACCTAGGTACTAAAACAAAGATCACTACTGTTAATGTCTTATAACTTTGTTTTTTAAAATGCTAGCCTATGCAATGAGACAAAAAAGTTAAGTAAACGTATTGTAAAGGAGTTAAAATAGCATTATTTGTGATGATATGCTTGACTCCATTAATCCAGCTAAGTATACCATTTCTCAAGTGTATTCCTGAGATGATTGCAAGTAAGAGATGAGAAAATAAATAAACACAACCGCATAATTGTAACAACCTATTTGGCCTAGTCTACTGCAAAAAGCAATTTTATATTGTTCTAGGTGTTACCAAATGAAGAGGGTTTGACTGCCTGGCATCATCACCAGGATGTGGAGACAGGGAAAGGTCCACCAAACTTTGTCAGAAGGCCAGCAATTCAGGAGAACAGTGAGAGACTATTCTGTTCTTCCATTTCCAACACCAGTTTTATACATAAAAATTCAAAGTAATTTTTTTTTTTTTGAGACAGAGTCTCACTACATCACCTTCAGTAGAGTACCTGTGGCATCACAGCTCACAGCAATCTCAAACTCTTGGCCGTATGCAATTCTCTTGCCTCAGCCTCCCAAGTAGCTGAGACTACAGGCACCTATCACAATGCCCAGCTATTTTTTGTTGTTGTTGTTGTTGTTGTTGTTGTTGCAGTTGTCATTGATTCAGCAGGCCCAGTCAGGGTTCCAACCTGCCAGTGCTGGAGTATGTGGCTGGTGCCCTAACCACTGAGCATGGGGGTCAAGCCGTTAATCTTTATCTTAAACAACAATGATTGGCATAACCCATGACCCATAATAAACAAAAATCAGCATAATCTGTGTCCCCAAACAAAATTTCAATTTAAAAGTTAATCTCCTAAATCAATCACAGTAAACTACTCAAGATATGCTCTTTTAGGTTAAATCTGGATTTACAAAACAGCAAGAATGGGAGAGATCAGGTGAAGATCATGTAGAATCTAAACCAACCAAACCGGAGTCTCATGTAAGACCTAGTCTGGATGACTCCATCTTTCACCATATGCACTTTCAAAGGTACTCACTATAAATGTTCTGAAAATCTTCTTTCTCTTGTAATCTCACTCATTTGAGGAGACTATATGTTCCTACATTCTTTCACTGACTCTCTCTCAAAGTAAATCTGACTAGGCTACATGTGGGTGACAATCAGAATAAAAGACTGAGGCAAAGGTCCTGATCAATGGGGCTTACTAAGCCAAAGTTTGGGGACATGCCCAGAAAAAAATCACAGACTACATACAAATTCTATGACTGTTTTTTCAAAGGGAATTTGGGAAGTTCAATATTTAAGAGAAGAGGTACAGAAAAAGAAAAAGAGGGGAGTGAGGTATTCCCCACCTGAGTAGGTGGGAGAATGTTTAATCTTGCATGTCTCTGTTCTGCACCTGGGAAGAAAAGCTCATAGCCAACAATTGTTAGAATGGAATTGAACAGACTTTGCCTTTAGGGGCTAAATTTAGCCTTCAGACCTAAAGTTACAATTTGAATTTCCTTGTTAGGGGATCCAGCAAAGAATTTCCTTATGAACCAACTATGGGGCAGCCCTGTGCAAGTGTCCAGGGGCTTTACCTTTCTATGGGTACCTTTGAACGGAATGTTGCATAATTCAGCCTAGGCTTAAACTTCCCTTTTGCATAGGAGTTGGAGATTTTTAATTTTTTTTTTACATAGTTCTATTTCTTCTATTTTTTTTGTGTGTGTGTGTTGTTTAAGTTTTATTTTTTCTTTTTCTTTTTTTTTTTATTAAGTCATAGCTGTGTACATTAATATGATCATGGGGCATCATACACTAGTTGCACAGACCCGTTGACACATTTACATCACAGTGGTTAACATAGCCTTCCTGGCAATTTCCCAGTTATTGTGTTAAGACATTTACATTCCACATTTACTAAGTTTCACATATACCCTTGTAAGATGCACTGCAAGAATCCACCTATATTTTACAAGTGAGAAAGGTTCAGAATTAAAACTGGTAAAAGTTCCTTTGAATGGTTTATGTAACCAATCTTTACCAAGCCATAATTTCTAGTACACTGGAGCTAGAAAGTAAGATTAAAAGGGAGAAGGAGGAGGCACCTGTGGCTCAGTGAGTAGGGCGTTGGCCCCATATGCCGAGGGTGGCAGGTTCAAACCCAGCCCCGGCCAAACTGCAACAAAAAAATAGCCGGGCGTTGTGGCAGGCGCCGTAGTCCCAGCTACTCGGGAGGCTGAGGCAAGAGAATCACTTAAGCCCAGGAGCTGGAGGTTGCTGTGAGCTGTGTGATGCCACAGCACTCTACCAAAGGGCCATAAAGTGAGACTCTGTCTCTATAAAAAAAAATAATAATAAAAAATAAAAAGGGGGAAGGGCAGAATAATTTTCTTAAAAAAAAGGAAAGTTAACCAAAAGTGCACACTGCATTGGGATGCTGCTAAAATACCAAATGAATGAGCCATACCAGTCCAAGAAATCTGCTCTTTCTTGGCTATACGGTATCCTCTCTGAGGATCCAGTTAACCCAGGCAATGCAGCAAATGCACTGAAGCTCTTTTTTCTTCTTCTGTGTTTTAATGTAAACACATGACATTATGGAAAGGAATAGAAGGATCAAGTAATCTCAATGGTGTGTGGAGAATCAAATGAAGACTATTATCACAGAGAAATTCCATGGGTATGACATATTCAAATGACTTGCCACTTCATTTACTATGTAGGTATCACTATGCCTGAATGAAAAATATAGTTTTGCAGATGTATTTTTAGATTTTTCTAAATAAAAGACATTATAGAGTTTAAAGTCCTCAGGAAATACCAAGATAGCTACACCGAACACATTTTAATGTACACAGTAAAAATTTGTTAAGCCTAAGTATGCCAAACTGCACATTTAATCATATTCTCTGAACAAATGGAGGTCCTACCTACTTTTCTATGAAAATACAGTAGTCAAAAGCAATACAGAGGTCTCGTTTTACAGTTCTTTGTTTCTTTAAAGAAAACACTGACATGCATTTTTAAATTTATGGTGAGCATATATAAGAGTAAATATTTATCCCCCCCAATTTCTTTTGGTGATCACAGAGCTTTAGATAAAAATGAAATGAAGTGAAGCCTTAGGTAAAAATGAAGTGTCCAGCCCTGACTAGGTTGGTTAGGTAAGAGAGAAATGAGGGAAGGTAAGAATAATGTGTAAAGAGGAAGATTGCTATGCCAATGCAGATCTCAGAGATCTCTGCAGAAGTTGTCTTCAACTACAGCAGTAAAGGTAGGATTACCAAAAGTTCACTAGTTCATGGATTAGTCTATAAAGTACCAATCTGAATTTAATTTTTAAGGAGTCTTGAACTTTAGGTAGGAAAAGACGTGTTTGAGTCTTGCTTAGTTAAGATCAGGAGAAGAAGGGTAGAGGCCTGTGGGAAGTGTCAGGGATCGTTACTAAAAGTATTCTGTAGACAGGCAACAAAATCCCAAGTTTTGATTTGATTGAGAAACCAAACCATTTGGAGCAATCATCAAATAGTGAGATGAAAGTCCCAGAAAGTAAAGAAAGCTAACTGGCATTTCCTTACCTTGTGGAACTTCATCCTGCCATTTGATGATAACTTCACAGAGTTGCTTATATGAAAAAGCCAATGGCCTACAACAGTCATTGGTATGTAACTCTTCACACAAAAATAAAACAAAATAAAACAAACAAACAAAAAAACAAACTGTATATAAACCAGTGACTCAGCCTTCCTTCCTTCATTTCACAAAGTTCAGTGATGATTTTTGAGAAAGTCTAAAAAGTATAATACAAAGTAAACACCGACTAAGTATCCAGAACTCAAGCAACTGGCACTCTCAAGAAACCAGCAGGCTACCCTTGCTGCCTCCCCTCAGAAAAACCAGTTTAAACTTGGTGTGCTGCACTGTGTTACTTAATGTTAAAAACAAACAAACAAAAAAAACACACACAATGGAAGTGAAGTTGAAAAGTCTACTGACTGCCATTTAACTAAAATTGGACTATAAAATGCTTTATAAAGCTTACCTATCATATAGTAAAACTGTGTTACAGTAGGTGAAGTATGTGTTTTTATTTTGCTTTTAATTAGTGTATTTCAATATTAATATAAAGTCAACACAGACTGTATAACAAGTACGGTACAGGAAGGGGTTTAGAATTAGTTGAGCCTATTTTTAATAGTATTTCTTAAGCAACTGGAAACTACATTTATTCCAAATCTACCAATCTATATAGGCGCCAGATAACAGGGCAGTTACTATATAATTATTACTCCTATTTTACAGACGAGGAAATTAAAACATCAAGAAGCCATCTTACAAGGGTATATGTGACATTTACTAAATGGAGAATATAAATGTCTTAACACAATAACTAAGAAAATGCCATGAAGGCTATGTTAACCAGTTTGATGAAAATATTTCAAATTGTGTATAAAACCAGCACATTGTACCCCATGATTGCATTAATGTACACCGCTATGATTTAATTAAAAAAAAAAGAAGTACTGTATCTGAGAATCAATTGTAAAACCATATTTAGAACATGTAAGTTCCTGGGTCCAAAGTATGAACTCATACTCTGAATTAATATAGATAGCTTTATGGTAAAAAATGAAAATATAACAAAAATAATATTTGCAAGAGGGTTATTAAGCTGTGTAGGAAGAATGAATAATATAGTAAAAGACTATTCAATCCTAAAATATGTAAAAATACAAGAACAAATTAATAAAGCATTTGATTAGAAAATTACTTCAAAATATCCACATGTGATAAAGTGTACAAAGTACTTATGTTGCTCAAATCAAACAGTAAAACTACTGGAAAGGCTAAGAAAACAGCTTTCAAATAAAGCTTGAAAAACAAATTGCTGTAAACCAACACTTTAAAATCTGCTTCTCATTACTGTATTTTATCCAAAAAAAGTCTGCAGTGAAAAGGAGTGCAATAAATATTAAGGATCACTTTAATGACTACATTTGCTGTATTCTTGACTTCTTATAAAGGAACCACATATTTTTTAAAAATCACATACACATCAAAATAATCTAAATATCAAAACAATAGCTACCAACAGCAAAAATGTGCTGACATAATTCCAAGATCAAAATGGTACTGTGGCTACTACAAACTAATCAGTAGTGTCCAAATATGGCATACTGAAGGAAATAGTAATAGAAGTATCTTCTGGGTAGGTATTAACAACACTTTGCTAAATGAATGAATGCTACTGACCTATGTGCTTTGAGAAGTTCTTCGAATAGCACTTATATTGACCCATTCCAATATTATTTTCCTAGACCAACAGAAGGCCAATGATAACCATTTTCTTCATGGTTGACAAAAGGCTACAGGTACACTTGTGTCATATGAATTGGAGAATCTAACTATACATCAGTACATTACCTGTCCATGACATTGTTCTCAAACTGGTTTAATTCAGTGATCTTTAAATACTTAGGTCTTATATGTCTTCCACACATTTTTAAGTTGATATCTAAAATATTTCATCATAAATTTCATGGATATAAAGAATAAAATTTTCTACCTTGTTATACTTGTTGACACAGTTTTAGATGTATATAGGGTACATCTAAAACAGTGAACTGTTTTTGATGTATCCTATATATAATCCATTATCACCCATTTAAAAAAATACATAAACCTTCCCCTCTTTAAAATCTAGTAATTTAAAACCTAGAAATTGTTCTTTCTCTTTCCTTAAACTTTTATATTCATCCCTCTGCCCTCCTATTTTTATCCTTATAATAGAAACTGACACTGGTCATCTAACTTACTTCTCTGAAATGTATGTGTATCTAAAAATTTAAAATAATTGCTATGACCATAAATCTACTAATTCCTTCTAGAGATTAATTTATAATTTTTTTAGTCTCTTTGATGCTGAGATCATCAGATATTATATGAATTAAAAAATGTTGAATTGTAACTCTATGTTTTCTAGATATTTGAGCAATATTTGATAAAGATATTTACCTCTCCACCTAAATCATTTTTTTCACTTTCCTTTTGGGCCACCAACTTTTTGACTTCATTGCATAGAAACCTTCTATTACCTTACTTTTGCTCTAGCCAAAGTAGATTCCAAGTCCAGATTCCATAATTTGAGCACCATTGTTTGTGTGACATGTGGCTGAGCATTGTGTTGCAAGAGGCCTGCCTCTACTGACCAATCTCAGAGGCTTTACTGCAAGCCTCCTTACCATGTCATCCAACTGGTCGCAGTAATCATCTGCTATAATTAACCAGGTTTAATGAAGCTGTAGTGGATAATACCAGCACTCGACCACCAAACAGCGATCACTAGCTTTTTTTGATGAATATTTGGTTTTGGACTATGTTTTGGCACTTTATCTTTATCCAACCATTATGCCTAACAATCATGATTGTCAAAAAGAATCCATTTCTCATTGCATATGAGGATACCATGTAGAAATGGTTTGCCATTATGTTGTGACAGCAAAGAATGGCAAGCTTCAAGACAATTTCTCTTCTGATGCTCATTTAATTCATGCAGGATATATCTACCTTGCTGATCTGTTTCAAATGGCCCAATATTGGTGGACTAGTAGCATCAAACCTTGTTGTTAATTCATGCATAGCTTAAGATAGATTTGCTTTTACTACAGCTTTCAGGTCATCATTATCCACCGTTTCTGGTAATCCACATGGCTCATTTTCAAGATAAAAATCACCAAAATGAACTTCTCAAAACATCTATGTACTATGCATTCATTAGCCACATCCTTCCCAAACACTTTGTTGATATTTTGAGCTATCTGTGTTATACTGGTACTCATATTCCAAAAATAACATGAAGTTTGGACTTACCCATGGTTTCACAAAAATTGTTCTAAAAAAAAAATCTGAAAGATAATCACAAGGCAAAACATGCATTTGAAAGAATGAAGATGTACCTTTACAATAAAAATAAAACAAGAAACTTTACGTTAAAAATAAAACAAGAAGTGTCAAAATGAAGTACCAAAGACATCAATTGTCAAACTTGTACTTAAGGATCTCTACAGTCAAGTCTTATCTTAAATGACAATGCAATTCATCTCTCAGGCCTGTTCTCACTTACTTTATCTGACACCTCCGCTCTTCATCTGCATCACTAATGCATTACTATGTTACTTTATGATGGTGTTTACCATCCCAAAATATCATACTTTGCTTACTGTTAGTCTAATGCCCCACTAAAAGATACCTTAGATACCGGAATTCTAAGGTATTTATTTCCTTATTTCTAAGGCCCAAAGCAGTACCTGGCACATAATAAAACTGACTAAAAGTTTGTTGAATTTATTGAACAAAGAACACAAATAGAAGAGACAATTACTAAATTTATTTTAGCAATTGTTCTTTTAACACAATAATGGTAATACATTACATTTTCAAAATTTTCAGAAGCCAGTGTTTTTGCCTTCAAAAAATAATATGTACAAAGAATAAAAAACAATGAAGCTGAAAATTATTGTATAAAATACCCAGTATACTATTGGTAACACTGCTTAAATTTTACATCATCTATTAATAAAATACAATATCAGATGCACTAGAGGTTTCCATCACCAAATAATGGATAGTATTATTGCCTTTATTTTTATGGAACATAGAATCAAGTTTCCTTTGGGGCCACCAGCAAAAGTGAAATACAAGAGAACTATTCATTTAATAATTTATAAGGTTACTTGAAAATTACATACATTTTGAAATTTGTAACAAAGTAGAAAATATATCAAAATTCTTAATTTCTTTCACCCAAAGTCTTCATTTCTTAAGGATCATTCAAATCAAATTTTTCTAAATTTCATTTGAAACAATGAGTTCTCTAGCCTAATTTCTTCCTGGTCTTTCTAATTCTAGAATTAACGGCATGTTGAAATTTCTCTGAAAGGCACATCAAACAGTCTTCTGAATTGTTTCATCAATCTGGTTAACATGCCAAATCCTTAAACAGCCTGCAATCACAATGTCTTAGTCTGTTTTGTGTTGGTGTAACAGAAAATCTAGGCTAGGTAATTTAGAAATTTATTGGCTCATGGTTCTAGTGGATGGGAAGTCCAGGACTGAGGGACTAGTATCTGGCAAAGGACTTCTTGCTGCATCATCCCATGGTGAAAGAGCAAAAAGAAGGGGTATAAAAGCAAGACATTGAACTTGTAGCCTTGGGTCAAACATAAAATCATAAAATTGGCATTGATCCATTCAGGAAGTAGAGCACTCATTACCCAAATACCTCCTGTTAGGCCCTATTTCCTAACACAGTTGCCTTGGGGATTAAGTTACCAACATAGGCTTTTGGGGGCACTCAAGGTAGTTATTTAGACCTAAAGAAGATTTCTGGAGCTCTGAGCTCTGCTTTCTTCAGCAGTTTTTTAAACAACCAGTCCTCTGGTTGCTCCTTTCAGCACACTTCAAAGAAGGTATTAATTATATACACCTTTTAAAAATTGCTCTTTGAATCCAAGCCACACTGTGGAGGTATAAAATTATCTCCCCAAAAGAATAATGCCCTTTTATGTACATATTTCTTCCTCCACTTCTGCGTGGAAAAGTGGTCATGTACTAGTTACTATAGCTGCAAAATAAATTACTCCAAAGCCCAGTGATATAAAATAACATTTATTAATATTACATGAACAAATTTTGTGGGTTAGGAATTAGAACATGGTGCAGGTTGGAGAGCTTGTCTGTTCCATGTTTGGGACCTCAGTTGGAAGACTAAAAGGCCAGGAGCAAGAATCACCCATCTCATTGTGGTTAATGGTGCCTAAAGGCTGGAGGCCTCAGCTCCTCTGCATGTGGGCCACCCCATGCGGTCCCCTCACAGAGGTTAGTCTGAATTTTCCCATAGCATGGCAGTTCCAAAAGTAAGTTTTAAAAGAGAAGACGTAGGTAGAAGCCTTATTACATTTTATGATCTAGCTTCAATGTCACACAGTGCTTGTATACATCCCACTCTACTTATTGATGCAGTCATAAAGTTCAGCCCCAGATTCAAGAGGTAGAGCTTATCAACAGGGGTGTGTGGGACAGAAACACTATGGCCATTACATTTTCGGTTAATATATTCTGCCATCATTCCTACATAGGTAGCATTTGTTTGGAATCTCTATTTCCTGAGACTGTTAATCCTAACTCTAGTTCAGATGATTGTTTGGGCACATCAGTATTCAACTAAATTACAATAGGTAACACCTATCTCTGATTTCTAATCATAAAGAAGAACTTCAATATTTATGAGACTCAAAATGCAGAAAAAAGCACAAGGTTGAGAGGCAACAGATATAGAAGGTTTAGTAAATGACAATAGATAATATATTTGAGAGAAATTATTTTCCATATTAGTTTCATTTTCTACAAAATACTTGTAATTGGATTAGTCTTTCTTCTTAAAATATTCTACTCATTATATATCGCTTCATGTTTCCCCACAAAAAGTGCCCTTGCCTATATATACATTTCTGTCCTCACTGTTTCAGAGTGCTTCTTCCTCAAGTAGAAAACAAGGAAAACCATGTGAATGTGCTCATTTTACCCTATCAACTTTATGTAAATCCCATTCTTAATCTGCTAGATTGAAGCAGTGTGAAAATACTTCTAAACCCTCAATGTAAATACCTCTCTAATCCCATTAAAGCCACAAAACAGACCCAGATGAATGAGTAGAAAACTGAGCTAAGAACTTTCTCTGACCTCAAACCCATTGTCAGTCTTGACACTGACTTCACTGGTCAGCATTTCCCCCTAATCATGGCCTGGGAAACCAGAACTCCAGCCTACACCTGTCTACTCTTCTAGGCAAAGCTCTGTAGAAGATTCTGAATAAACTTTTAAAATTTAAAGGAAAAACACTGAAACACTGGACATAAAAAATAAATACAAAACCATAGTCTCTTTAAACTGCCTTTCTCTTTTTAAAGCCAAGACAAAATACATCATCTATTTACACAAAGAAGCATAAAGCAGGAAGCAAATCTATAATCCTACCTCCTAACGAGCATCACTCACCTTTGTCTTTTCCTTATTTGAGTATATTTTGCAATATATATATATATATATATATGCATAGAGATACAGAAAACTGTATTAACTATGTAGAATCATAGGATTCAGGTGATTTTGCAAATATATCAACAAATATAGTTTAGTATTCTTTTTAATGGCTATACAGTGTTCCATTATAGCATAATTCCTTTAACTAGTTCCCTTCATAGACATATTAAGTGGTTTCTAATTTTGGAAATACCAAAAAATAAAACTCTACTGTGTGCATATGTGCAATGGAATACTAAACAAAAATGCAGTCTCAAATTTGATAAGTTTCTTTTGTAGCTTAAAGGATGGTTGAAAGGCAAGAGAAGGCTGTTAAAAGAAGTACACACACAAGGTGACAGAAAAGTCAGTCTGTTAAAATGTGCTGGTAGTAACAGTTAGGACTTGGACTCTCATTAAAGAGGCCCTTGGGAAAATATAAACACTCCTTCTGAATTCAAATATCAGGCTTGCCCACCACATTCTTGTTTTCAGCTTCAGCTTTTGGCACTTCAGCTTGCAACTGAGGCCTTGAATCAGATGCCAAACGAAACTTTGGCAAACTAGAACTGCAACAACATTCTTTTTTGTTTGTTTGTTTAAAGTAATTTGAAAACATATAACATGAAGTAAAACAAAGAAAAATCAGGATTGGGAAGTCACTAAGGAATAGGAAACCCAATACCATTACAAGTATTGGATATTCATACATATTCATATTTGAAGCATATACACAGTTGTCAGATTTTAGCATTGTATTTAGAGCAGAGAAGATGTGAATTTGATCACAGATACTAGTGAAAAGTACAAAAATAAAATTACTTGAATGAGTAGAATCTTTGGCACAACAAAGACTCATTCAAATACACTTTTCACATCTCCATTTCTAGTTTAACATGCATGACTGACTAATGGGCATCTGCCATGGTTTGCATGTTCCCTCCAAAATTATGTTGAAATTTAATTGTCATTTTAACAGCCTTAAGAAGTGGGACCTTTAGAGGTGATTAGTTCATGAGGGTCATGCTCTCATCAATAGATTAAAGTTACTGAGGGAGTGGCCTTTCCATCAGTCTTTATAATGTACATTCCCTATGGCAAAAGAGAGGTTGCCTTTGGTGAAGTATCAGGGATTGGAAGGAGGTGCGTGGGGAAAGGAGGGTCTGGGTCTGGGAGGTCAGTAATACTGCTTCTTTACCTGGGTGCTTTTTATTATACAGGTATGTTGCCATCATGAAAATTCACTGATTAGAATTCTTAGAATTTACATTAAAATAGGTTTTTATAAAAGTCAGCTTCTGAATAGATGCAGCTTCATATATATACCCGGTACTTAGGTTTCTGTGACAGAGTCTCACTCCATGCCCTGGATAGAGTGCTGTAGACTCATAGCTCACAGCAACCTCAAATTCTTGGGCTCAAGAGATCCTCTTGCCTCAGTCTCCTAAATAGCTGGGAGTACAGGTTGCTGTCACAACGCCTGGCTCATTTTTCCTATTTTTTGCTCAGGTTGGTCTTAGACTCCTGAGCTCAAATGGTCCAACTGCCTCGGGCTCCTAGAGTGCTAGGATTACAGGCATAAGCCACCACACCCAGCCACTATGATTTCTGTTGATATTTAAAAAGTATTAATGGGTTATTATCAATAATCATGACCAAATAAAAAGAATGATTCTGCATTTATGAAAGATAGTTTTAGAATATTGTGTATCATTCTGCTATGTATTTCCCAAATACAAATGTTTCCTTAATACTAAACTGAGAGAGTGATAAAATCAAGGGTCAGAGTATCTTTCCCTACGTTCATGAGTATCAGTAAAATTAACACTCTCTCTGAAAGAACAAACAGGTTAAGCATCCCTTACATAAAATGCTTAGGAACAGAAGTGCTTCAGATTTTGGATTGAGATTTTAGATTATTGATATTTTGGATTATTTGCATTATAACCCCTGGTTAAGCATCTCAAATCTGAAAATCTGAAATCCAAGATACTCCAATGAGCATTACTTTGAACATCACATGTAGGAACTCAAAAAGTTTTGAATTTAGGATTATTTTGATTCAAGATTATCAGATTTTGGGTACTTAACACCTGTGTACAATTTTATCTAAAAAATCACAGTAAATAACTTTTATTAAATACTTATAATATGCAATGTATTAGGTACTGAACTTAAGTAGTTTACATGCTCAATACCATTCAAACTTCAAAGAATTGGGATCTTTCCTGCTGAGAAACACCATTCTGACATGCCATATTATGAATACTCAATAATATTAGCTATTATTATTATTATGTAACTGCACAGTTTCCCTTTCTTTGTAGTTTGCATGTCCTTTTGTTATTCAGACACTAGCTGATGCTCTATGACACGCTGGACAGGGTTCTGGAACAATGTGTCATTCTGACTCCTGACCTGTTTTTCCCATACTTCACTTTGGGAGGGAGTTCTGGAGGACATATAGTGAGAAAAAGCTTTGTTAAAAGTTTGAATATCTTTCAATTTTATAGCACGGCTGAGACGTAAGTAAAAGTACAGAATGAGGGAGGAAAGGTCATATAAGAAAACTTTCTGCATATTAACACACTTATCTATATGTGAGATTTATTTCCCACCCAATAACTATTCTGTGGCATTTAGTTCTTTCAGTATCAAACAACTTAGCATTTATTCATTCACTAACTGATTCATGTTTTAACAACCAACCTAATTAGTTCATAACTTTTGTAGAAGGCCAGGAAGAAAGTATTTTAGGCTTTGTGGGCCATATGGGCACTGTCAAAATTACTCAACTCCACTGATACAGCATGTGAAAACGGCAAAAGATAATATGTAAATAAGTGGGTGTGGCTGTGTTTCCATAAAAATTTATTTAATAAAACACATGGCATACTAGATTTGGCCCATTAGCCACATTTTGCTTTTTATTACATTACACGACTTATACTACTAGACAGATAGTTGGCCTCAGTAAATACATCTTGCTTGAAAGAGTCAGTGGCATTATAAAAAAAAAAAGTAGGAATTAGGGAATGTGGAATGTACCAATATGTATCCTAAATCAGATTCTAGAGTGAGCTATAGAGAATTTTCTTTCTACTGATTTAAGGAGTTTCCCCTTAGGTAAAGAAAAAAAAAAACCTGACATGAAATTAATATAGATAGAGGAGCATAACTCTGGTGTTAGCATGATTCTTTCTTTCAAGTACAAAAGTAACTTGAGTATACAAGGTTGGAAAATACACTAGAAAAAAAGAACCTATCCATAAAAGAATGCTCTATAGAAACTAAATATGGGTGGTCCAACCAAGCAAAAGTGGTTGGCAGTGGGATTTAAAAAATAAGATTAATACAAGATGTTAAGCACCAAAATCCATCTAGTCAGACACATGTGTGCTTTTAATGACATTCAGAGCCATTTCCATAAAATGAAAGAACAGAAGTTAATTTATTTCATGGAAAACATTATAAAAAGTCCTAGAGTACCCTAGAACTGAGAACCTTTTATTATTTTCTCATGGCTGAAACTCATGTTCATATGCCAGTGACAAGCAATGCTCATGATTACAGTGGAGACAGAAGCCTGCTAGTAACATAAGATGACAGCAAAGGACCACCCCAACACATTGTTTTTCCAACATAAAACTGACATATTAGATGCAGACCCAGTGCAGGGGCTTCTTCGTAAAACAAAGTAACAAAACAAGTACAGTTTTGTTTTTTTTTCCCCCCTCAGACTCTGCAGAAAAGAACAACTATTTCAGTAAGAGAAATCGCCCCAGGCTCAGTCCTTGCTGTGACCTCCACTCTCATTTATTCAGCAAATGTTTATTAAGTGCCTACAAAGTATCAGGCACTGTTGAATGTATTGGGAACACATGGCTCTTTTCTTCTAAAGCACTTCATTCTTTTTGAGGGGAAACAGCAACCATGTGAAATAGTAAATAAGATAATTTCAGTTACTAATACATACTGGGGGAAAAAATAAGGCATTGATGGTACAGCATGCCAGGAGGGGTGGGAGGGTGAGGAAAGTACAGAGTTATTTTAACTAAGATCATTGGATGGCCTGAAAGGTAACATTTGGGAAACCTCGGGAGGATTTCATGAATCATAATGCCATAATCTGAATTAGATTTTGAGATGATCACTAGCTGCTGTATGGAAACAGTACTGCAGTGAGCATGGGAATGGGTCTAAGAGTCAAAAAGCAAGTCTTCCTGGGAAAGATGATGGTAGCTTGACCTTGTGACATAGCAGTGAAGATGAGGGTAAATGACATGTTTAGGAAATATTCTCAAGGCATCATTTGACCAGGTGAAAGTCCATGTGGCTTAGATGAGAGTGGATGCAATGAAGAGAAGATAGTGAGCTGATGAATTCAAAATTATTTTGGAGTATGTTTTTCAGTCTTTCCAAAAGAGTATCTGTGAGTTGTTCAAGCACTATGACTAGGATTTTGGTTTGACCACTTGGTGTCACTTACTGAAATAAGAAAGACTTGTAAAGGAGCAAGTCTGGCAGGAGATAGCAGGTAGAAATTAAAAATTCTGTTTTGGACATATTAAGTCTTACTTTCCAGTCCATGTTCTAACAGAGACTGAGGAGAGGAAGTTTGGATGTTGTGCTTCTCAAGGAAAAATGATTATCTCATAGTTCTTTATATTATTCAAAAGATTACATACATGACGGAGGTTCAATTAACACATGATAAATAAATTTATGAAATAGTCATTACCTAACTGCTATAATAAATTTTATGTATCAAATTCACAGGGATGCCCAAACCTTTGATCTAACATCATTCTGGGTGTATCTATGAGGCTGTCTAATATCTGGAGGCACCTGGATGATATTAACATTTGACTTGGGAGACTGAGTAAAGCAGATTCCTTTGTTGTCTGAAGATAATAAACAGTCCTCTGCCTTGGACTTGGAAGATGACACATACACCCCCACTACCACCACCCCTGCCCTGTCACTAAGATCTGCTCCCACCTCCTCACTTAGAACTCCCGATATGGATGAGCCTCATAATCAACTGAAGAGCCGAACAGAACAAGAAAAGGCTAGGTAAGAAGGAATTCCTCCTGTCTGGAATTGGTCTTTTCTGGCTTTCAGACTCACACTAAAACACAGACCTTTCTTGGACTTCAAGTCTCCAGGCTTTGGTGTGGAACTCAACACCATTAGCTGTCCTGATTCTCAGTCCTTTGGACTCAGGCTGGAACCACATGTGGGCTCCTTGAATTTCTATCTTGCTAACTGCAGATTTTGGGACTTCTCAGCTTCTATAATTGCATGAACCAATTCTTTATAATACATTTCTTCTCAGACGCACCCATGCACATATGCATACAAAAATATACTTATACAAATACACATCCGTCTGTTTCTGTGGAGGACCCTAATACACCAACTATTTTCCAAAGTCTAATTATTTGAAAAGAATTTGCATGTTAGGTAAGGAGCACAAAAGGCTTTCAGGGAAATCCTTTCTTTTATTCCCATTTTTTATCTGAAAACCAGCTTCCCTATCCTTTCCAATTCCACCAAGATTTAGCCCTTGGTGTCTCTACTTCCTTCTACATGAGTATGCCTACTTGTTGGTATGATCCTACCTTCAAGAAGAAGAGTGCCAAATGTTCTCAAGAGGTAACTGATGCACTGCAAAAACAGGCAAAACTATCATCGGTCCAGAAACAGGATCAAGACATGAATTCTGCATCTATACAACAATAATACTCCTTCACCAAACATTTTGGACTAGATATAATCCTGAAACATGAGACTACTATATTAATATAACATCTACTTAATAAAAAATAGGAATTCTGTAATTCCTTCCTCACCTCCCCCCTTGGTTCCATAATTAAAGAACAATATAAATACATGTGTTTTCATTTAGATAGTACATAGCCATCCCACATATCTTTTTATATAGTATCCAATCTATAAACAGCTTGTTAAATATCATGTACATTTAACTATACAAGGGTCATCTATGGAGAATTACTTTTTAAAGAGAATTTAAAGAAACCAAAATGTTATGATGAAACCCTTTAGGTCAGTGGTTCTCAACCCTCCTAATGCCATGGCCTCTTAATACAGTTCTTGTGGGTCATGACCCACAGGTTGAGAACCGCTGTTTTAGGTCATTCATGTTATCATTCAGAAATAAGCTACAATAAACTGTGATGCATATCTTAATCCTACCTAGAAACCAGCATTCCTTTGTTCTTTGAAGATAATGAACAGTCCTCTGCCTTGGAAGATGACACATACACCCCCACTCCTATCATCCCTATCCTATCCCTAAGATCTGCTCCCACCTCCTCACTTAGATCCCAGACCAACGCTATGGATCGAGTTACATCATAATCCAGTTTATAAAGTATTATGCCTGCTAAGAGAAAAAAGAGGACTATACATCAAAGGAATGGTAGGGCCCAGCCAGCATGTACCAAGAGGAGGCATGAAACTACGGGTGGGAGGGTGCTAGACAATGATTCTAGAAGATAGAATCTAAGTTTGGATAATAGAAAGTTTACTGATATGAGACATTCTCTCATAGGACTTAATACCCTAGTAAGGTGTTAAGATACTGTTAAGATGGCACCTGGAAGAATATAGAAGGCAACGGTCCACGTTGCATGAGGTAGAAAAGCCATACCCTCTGTGACAGA
Source organism: Loris lydekkerianus (assembly GCA_963574355.1). Classification (NCBI taxonomy): domain Eukaryota; kingdom Metazoa; phylum Chordata; class Mammalia; order Primates; family Lorisidae; genus Loris; species Loris lydekkerianus. The sequence continues at coordinate 65,452 of CAUYPK010025631.1, read as the reverse complement.
CAGTAAAAGTCCAACCACAGACTATATACTACTAGACGTTGGTGGTCTAATAGGGTTATGGAGTGGTCTATTGAAGGCACAGCTGAGACTCTACCTTAGAGATTATATCCTGTAATTCACTCTCTAGGTCACAGAATATACCCTAAATCCATAAGCATTATAAAAAACTATATTCCTAAGAAGTAGAATTCATGGATCCAGGAACCAGGGAGTAGAAATAAGAGTATCCCCAATTACTTATCATTCTTCTTAACATATTTGGGCAGTTTGCATGTCTCACTCCTGCAAACTTTGGCCATTAGAGGTCCTGATTCCTAGAGAGGAGATGTTTCCACCAAAGGACACAGTATAATGAGTACTATCAAATTTTATGCTATTACTGTTACCTGGTCACTTAAGAACTCCACATGCCAACAACTGTAGATAAGGAAATAAGGCAGGGAGAAATGATCCTAATCAATAAGAAGAGACAGACTATTACACACTGGAGTGAAGCAAAATTATGATTGCCTTCCAATAATCCAGTGGGGCATCTTTCTTTTGAAACTCTCTTGCCTAATTTGAGTATAAATAGACAAGAGTAGTAGTCATGGCCTGAGAAAGATATGATAATCAGAGCTTTAGCAGTGTCATGAATATAGATCTGGGTTACACCATCAGGTAAACCCTTAGAATAGCATTGTTCAACCAAGAGTAAGAGAAATCTAGAAAAAGCAGTGGAGAGGGGAGATGAGAATCAGCTGTGCCTTCAAAACAGCTGTAGAATGACGAGTTACAATTCATGCCACCAAATTTCCTCTTCTAAGTTTCCCCAGGAAAGACGATAAGAAGACCAAACAGAATCCTAGAGGAGTTGTTATCAGAACTTATATAAAGGAAGTGGGTCTGTGTGGTACGAGAGATAGACTATAGTACACCACAAGGAGCCCACCTCTAGGACGAATGTACTAATCTTCCCAGATGCTGGAAGCTTTAGTGGCTTACAGTACTAAGTCCCTCTCCAAGAACTGCTACCATAGCCAAGACCACACAATTTTCCTGAGAGCTTCCACATCCAGTGAGTGGCCAATGTAGGGGTGCAAATGCTCATCCCCCTTCACCCAAGGAGATTCAACTCTCCATTGAAGGGGCATTTTGCTCTAAAGCTCCTTAAGGGATGAGCTAATGCCCTTGTTTAACTGTATTTTGCCTAATCCTACTCTCTTCTCTCCCTATCGGTGTTGATCCTAAGGGTATCCCTAATGTGTTCCCTACACCATGAATCTCCCTCTACTGTAGACTGTCTATTAGGGGACATCAGACCTAAGATCAACTGGTAAAGCCATACTAGTATCTATGAGTTAATTGTCTGACCTGGATATGGCACAGTAAAAGACACTAAAAGTCCAACTAGAGCTGGAAGGGATGAGGAAAAACACTCTGTTCAATAATAAAATTTTTTCCCCAAAAGATGAATTCAGGAAAATAAGTGGGGTGGGGAGGAAGGGAAAGGAAGACAACTGAAAAACATTCAGAATAGTTTGTATGAGTCCCCTGGAAAAATATCTTTATAACTCAGAATACATATTTTAGTGATTAGAAGAATGCCATTGAGAAAATTGGCAGTCTTTTTAAAATTAGTTGCTTTGGTTGTAAAAACTAGGGGGTGGTTGCCACTCATATCTCCAGGGTAGGGACTGCAGATGCTGCTAAATATCAAACAATGCCTGCACAGTTCCACAACAAAGTATTATCTGACCCCAAATGTCAATTACACTGCAGTTACGAAACACTGGTTTAGATTTTACCAGGCACATTATACTCATTATCTCATTTCATTCTTGGGATTATTGGGATTATTAGCATCACCAGATGGCAGTCACTGTGTAACTGAGAACAATGGAAGCTTTTTAATCTCCCCTTAATCCCTTCTCTACAAATCAAGAGGATACAAGCCTATTTATAAAGCTTGATTTCTAAGCTCAAGACTGTCATTCACTAATAAATCTAAATTCCCATCGTATTAAGAAACTAAACTGTGAATTTGCATTACAGAAAAATTATCTGCATATTTATAAATTCTGCAGTTATGTAACATTCCCAAAACTTGATTCAAATAAATAACCTTTACATTGTAAAGCCAACTGGTGGATTTAATATATTTGTATAACACGTTTTCTTAGATCTTTTTCTTTTCAAACCCAAGACACATGTTCAGTAAAAACTATCACCAATGATAATACATATAAAGTCTAACAATTAAGTCTGTGAACTCATCCTAGAAAAAGTGCTACATACCTTATTGCTGAATAGCACTGTGGTCACCTTCAAAGTATTCCCCCCCTTGGTCATTTGGTGACTCCCCTTTACCCTTCATCAGGTGTCTGACGTCTTTTCAACAAATTTCCTTTTCCTAAAGTTAGTCTGACCTATTTTCTATTGCTTGCAATTAAAGAACCCTATAGATATACAGTGGGTGTATCTCACATTAGCATCAAACATGTAATCTAAGTGATAGTTAACAGAATTAAATAGAAATAAGACTTAGTGACTTCTTTCTGCTTTCAGAAATGTTTATTTATTAACATGCCTTTTCATTTTAAACCCAATACAGATTCACATACAGTGAAATCTACATGGAAATTGAGACACTGTTTACCTAAAAGAAAGTTTCCTGTGGAGCAAAGATGCTGTTTCAGCAATCATCTCTGTTTGCTCTCCGTTGGCATACTTCTTGGTAGGACTTCAAGAAATACAAGGCGAATGAAAAGAAGCTGAATTTCCGATTAATGTCTCATTGCCTGAGTCCATGATTCTACAGGTTCACTTGAGATCTTAAATAAGAATCATTTTAGATACAGAGGCTTTCATTATTTTTTGCTTTATTTCTCTGTGTTGTATGTGATTGCTCTTTGGGTACAGCAATGGGTGAAGACTCTGTGTGGTAAATCTGAATCTGCAGTTACTGGTGTCATGGTCAAAGGAGAAGAGTGTAGCAGTAGTAACTGCATGGTTCTTAAACAAGGAAAAGAATAACGAATAATCACTTTGGGTTTCACTTTGAAGATGCTTTTCTTTTTCTTTTTGAGACAGAATCTCACTATATCACCTTGGGTAGAGCGCTGTGGCATCATAGCTCACAGCAACCTCAAACTCTTGGGCTTAAGCGATTTTCCCGTCTCAGATGCCCAAGCAGCTGGAACTATAGGCACCAGCCACAATGCACGGCTATTTTTCTGTTATAGTTGTCATTGTTGTTTAGCAAGGCCAGGTTCTCTGTGTATGTGGCTGGCGCCCTAATCACTGAGCTACAGGCACCAAGCCGATTCACTTCATTTTTAACCGTGGAAAGACAGAAGAGCAATTGTCTGGATTGCTTTGGCATTCATTTCCCAGAATAACTCTTTCAAGGCTGTGAAATATTATGACTCTTTCAGCTGAGTTACAATAGAAAGAAGCCAATTAGATGGCATTTCAGTACAGGGTACAAAAATCTTTACTTTCTCATCACTTGAAATAGAAATTTCAGTATTCTATTAATTTTCTGATATCCCAAGTTAGATTATTCTAAAGGCAAACAGCAATAATTCTTTGAGCAGGAAAAACTGGAAAATCTAAATATATAACTTAAGAAGGCCAAGGATTCCCTGGTTCTTGCTAAATAATTTTGACAAACATCAGATTTTTATTAAAAATTAGGAGAAAATAAGTCCATTCAGCAGATACTACAATGGACAACAGTGCTTATTTTCAGTATAACTGAAACACCTTTTACTAATTAGAATCTGTATAGTTTAGGTTGTTCTGCAGCACCATTATCCATCTGTCAATTTTGTTACAAGTTTCTAAAACTGAAATGACAATTCCAAAAAGATGCCTATAAGTTAATTTATAGCTATATAGAAGCTGTTCTTTCACTATTCTTGATGACAACCTAAGAAGTTTCAATAATGGGAGAAGCTGAAAGAAGTCTACAACTGACTGAGGGACTACTGAATACGTTTAAAAACATGAACATATGAAATTGTGCCGTCATTAGAGAAAAATGGAGAGAAATGCCACATTTTTCAAATAGATTCATAGATGATGACAAAGAAAATAATTTAAAAATATTTTCCCAAAATGACTAAAGATAATTCACACAGTTAAAAGTAGTTGAGTTAATATAAATTTCAGTTGGGGCCTTTGTTTTCCCACTGGACTCAGATAAATAACCACCATTTCTGATTCTGAACTTTGTGCCGTATTATTGGTATTACTTGTGACTTGTACTTTTTTACCCCCTCACTTTTTTTACTATCCAAATTCCAACCATTTCTATCAGTCAGTGCATTCAGCCATGTCTATCAGGGTATCTGGCAGTGGCTTAAATGAGGATTTATTATTTAATGTGTCATGGTCTCTGGGAGTAAGTAATTCAGACCTGGTAAACAGTCAGAAAACCAGACTCTTTTTTCCCAGAAGAGTATCTTCAGCTTGTTTCCTTCCTCATGGTCACAAGATGGCTGCTCCACTTTCAAGCATCAGTCTCTGTTTCAGTTACAAAAAGAGGAGGGCAGGCAAAACATTCTTGCTAAGAGTCTGCCCCTTATTACCAGGAAAACAACAGCTTTTTTAGAAGCTTCGCTCAATAGACTCTTATTAGAACTTCAGTGGCCAAAACTAGGATAAATAGCCACCCATGACCAGAGAAGTATGGAGAAGCTGCATGTTTTCAGACTGCACAGTGACATCTTTAATAATGCTGAGACTCATTCTGTGAGGCAGAAGAGGAGACTTTATATTACGTAGGTAATTAGTTCTGTCTTCCATACCATTCTTCAATGCTAGATGAACAATTATGCTCTCCATATAGTCTTCCCATTACATTTCAGCCTTTCTTGATGTTTCCTTTACAGAACACTCACAGCAAAAATAGGGTGTGCCACATACTACAATAATTATTTATACATTCACTTTTACAAGGTACTAATACTATGATATTATATTTAGACCCACAAGACCTTAAAAATGGGGCCAATTTTTATTTTGTTTCTGTACTTTATAAATATGCTAAATATTCGACTTACTGATGAATTTAGTCATACTTATTTTCATGTTAATTCTGCTCTCTAAAAAGGTAAACAGCATACCATTATTGCTTTAAAATTTTAATTCATTCTTGACTCATCCCTAAGAAATCTAGGTGCTCTCTGAACTCCTTTTAAGTTTTACTCTCCAAATTTTTTTTGAGACAGAGTCTTGCTATGTTGTCCTCGGTAGAGTGCCATGGCGTCACAGCTCACAGCAACCTCTAACTCTTGGGCTTAAGCTATTCTCTTGCCTCAGCCTTCCGGGTAGCTGGGACTACAGGCGCCCACCACAATGCCCAGTTACTTTTCTTTTGTTGCAGTTGTCATTGTTGTTCAGCAGGCCCTGGCTGGGTTTGAACCTACCAGCCTCGTTGTATGTGGCTGGTGCCATAACCACTGTGCTACCACTCTCTAGATTCTTTAAGCTTACAACTTTCCAGTCACTATACTAGAAAAAAAAAAAAAAAAAAAAAAAAAGCAAATTGACAACATTGAAGTTTTAGGGAAAGAAGTATTTGAAAATAAATTTAGACACACTAAAATCATTGTTGTACAAATCAATGATGACAACTATTTTTTATCTCTATCTAGATACATTTCTTTCTCAGTCATGTCATCCAATGAGATTGAGTAATTACAGAGACTTCAAAAAGACAGCAGCATTTTTATCAACAAGTGTATCAAAGGGCTCCTCTTCATGCTGTCCCTTTAAAAAAAATCTTTGTAAGTATTTTTTTTTTCTTAGCTAAAATTGTGGAGGAAACCATTCTTTTAAAATAGAAATGTTGCATTCCAAAGAAACATTTATTTATTAATTTATAAATACATATTGTTCTACTAGTATATTATGTACTTTATAAATTAAGTGCTGTAAAAAAAGTGAGCTTAATGTAATTGAATTATGTTCGAAAATCTTGGTTTAATATTTTGCAATAAAGCAATTCTAAGCTTTAATTCTCAACTATACAAATAGTTTAATCTTGGTTTTAAGGACTGATAAAATTGAATAAGGTACTTCAAAGTGTTATGCACGTCAAATCTAAAAAGAATATATATCCAATTCTCCCAGCATCATTTGTTGAATAGGGATGCTTTTCCCCACTGTATGCTTTTGTTTAGTTTATCAAAGATCAGATGGCAAGTAGAGACTGGTTTCACCTCTGAGTTTTCTATTATGTTCCATATGTGTATGTCTCTATTTTTGTATCAATACTATGCTGTTTTGATTACTGTGAACTTATAATATAGCCTGAAGTCTGGTAGGGTGATGCCTCCAACTTTCTTTTCTTTTTTTTTTTTTTTTTTGGGGGGGGGGGCGGTTTACATACAAAGTGAAGTACTATTTTTTCTATTTCTTCAAAATATGATTTGGTATTTTAATGGGGATTGCATTGAATCTGTATATTGCTTAGGCTGGAATAGACATTTTGACAATGTTGATTCTTTCCAGCCAAGAAAAACTCAACCCAAACCTTTCACCCCTTAGAAAAAATGACTCCAGATGAATTTGAGACTTAAATCTAAGACACAAAATGATAAAAATCTTCAAAGAAAGTGTGGGGATGATGATATTGGACTGGGGAAAGATTTTATGACAAAGGTTTCAGCCTTCATCACAACAACAAAAATTAACAAGTGGGATTTAATTAAACTGAAAAGCTTTTGCACAGCTAAAGACACAGCAAGTAAAGCAAAAGACAACCTTCAGAATGGGAAAACATATTTGCAAGGTATCAATCTGACAAAGAGCTGATAATTACAATCTACAGAGGACTCAAATTAATCAACAGAAAAAAAAAAAATCTCATCTATCTCTGGGCAAGAAATATGAACAGAACCTTCTCTGACAAAGACAGATGAATGGCAAATAAACATTTGAAAAAATGCTCAGTATCCCTGATCATCAGAGAAATGCAAATCAAAACCACCCTATCACCTAACCCTACTGAGAATGGCTCACATCATAAAGTCTGAAAGGTGCAGATGCTGGCATGAATGTGGAGAGAAGGGAACACTTTACACTGCCGGTGGGACTGCAAACTAACACAATCTTTTTGGAAGGAAGTATGAAGAATCCTCAAAGAACTCAAATTAGACCTCCCATTTGATCCTGCAAACTCATTACTAGAAGGAAAAAATTCATTTTATCATAAGGACATTTGCACTAGTCTGTTTATCACAGCTCAGTTTACAAATGCCAACATGTGGAAACAACATAAATGCCCAACAACGCAGGAATGGAGTAAGAAGCTGTGGTATATGTATACCAAGAAGTACTATTCAGCCACTAAAAAAGATGGAAAGGCTGTGCCTGTAGCTCAGCAGCAAGGGCACTGGCCACATATACTGGGGCTAGCGGGTTCGAACTCAGCACAGGCCTGCCAAACAGCAATGACAACAACAACAACAACATAACTGGGCGTTGTGGCTGGCACCTGTAGTCCTAGCTACTTAGGAAGCTGAGGTAAGAGAATCGCTTAATCCTAAGAGTTTGAGGTTACTGTGAGCTGTGACACCACAGCACTCCACCAAGAGTGACAAAGTGAGACTCTGTCTCAAAATAAATAAATTAATTAAAAAAAATAAAAGAAATAAAAAAGATGGAGACTTTACATCTTTTGTATTAATCAGTGTTCTCAACCTGTGGATCATGACCCACAAGAACTGTATTAAAGGGTCGTGGCATTAGGAAGGTTGAGAACCACAGACCTAGATGGAGGTGGAACACATTCTTCTTAGTAAAGCATCACAAGAAAGGAGAAGCAAGAATCCAATGTACTCAATTCTGATATGAAGGCAGTAGATGTTCTAGCACAAGGGGTGGGGTAGGGGAATGCGGGCTCGGGGAAAGGGGAGGTCATGGTGTATTGCATACCTCTTGGGGGTGAGACACATAAGATGGACTTTGTCTAAAAAATGCAATCAAAGTAACCTAATTCTCTGTACCCTCAATGAATCCCCAACAACAAAATTATCTCCCCCCCAAATAAAAAATAAATAAAAATATATACATCAGTGTGCTTATTAAAATCATGATACTCATTTTTAAATTTTATTCCAGATAAAGTTCAGTGAAATTCTGAAAGCACTAAATAAAATAATATATAACTTAAAAAAAAAAATACTCCAGAAAACTTGCAGTGCTTTGTATTACATTAGATATATTCAGGAATAGTCCCTGTAGGTCACATCAGTGACTGTAGATTTTACCCTGAGTGAGATGAAGCCACTTCAAGGTTTTAAGCAGGAATTGACATATAATCTAAGTTTCAAAAATAATTTTTGTCTACAGTGTCAAGAAGAGATTTTGGAGTACAAGAGTAGAAGGATACCAGTTAGGAGTTTCCTGCAGAAGTGCAGGCAAGAGATGACAGGTATGGACAGGGGCTTGGACAGTGGCCATAGCAATATATTAATATTAATTATACTATGAAAATAAATTTTGTATATATTGGATAAGGGGGAAAAGGAGACAGGAGCCATTTTTGAAATTTTAGCTCAGACGTTACTATGCCAGAGAGGATTCACTGATTCACTAGGAACTGCTTAATCCCCAGCCTAGGGACTGAAGTAATTCAAGTTCAGAAGACTGACTATAAAAAATTCCCCTATGCTGGAAACAAATCACAATCAGAAGGCTGTGTAGTGAGCATGGACTCTGAACAAATGGAGTGAGAGTACATAAATGTTTAATGGCATTCCTTTATTCATTAAAATTTTATTAAGCATCTGTTCTATTTCAGGCATTTGGTTGTGAAAATAAAGCAATGAGCAAAATAGATGAGGGTTTTTTCCCTGTTAGAGTTTATGTTTTAGCAGGAAAAATGGATAATTAGCAATAATTTTTTTAGTATTTATTATTTGACATATCCCTAAGTACAGAGTATACTGTCTGGTACATACAGGTATTTGATAATATTTGTTCACTGAATAAGTAATATTAATCAAACATTATTGCTTGGCAAATATTTATCCATTCTTTCTCCCACCTCTATGACAGGAATAGACACCTTCTTTTCCATTGATGTTGAGCTTGACTGTGTAGACTGTTCGGTTTCATGATGTATGAAATGTACTTCCCTGCCCCTTGCCCTCGGGGATGGGGCACATGGCTTGCTTTGGAGATCTCAGCAGATTGGACACAATCAGAAACTTTCTGTGTTTATGTTTGAGATTCTCAGTAATTCTGCCACTGACATGGGAAGACTATGCTTTGAGTAGCCTATCATGGTTTTCTTCTGAGTTTTGGAAGTTCAAGTGACTTAATTTCTTTCACTAAATGTATGCTATTTTCACTAATTTCTTAACTACTGATGTGGGAGTCGTGTATATATAAAAGAAGTTAGTGAACTGATTGCATTCTGTTGAGAGAGATGAGAGGAAGAGACTTTTACTAACCATAAACGTATATAACAAAAAAAAAGTTGATGTAAAACTTTTTGTAGTTGTTAACAGTATTAAGTAACTTAAAATCATTATAATCAACTCAAAGCAGAAGGAAAGAGCATGTTTGTTTAGTCCAGTGGCTAAGCTCCACCCCAGACAAGATATTTTCACTTTCAACACATTATACATAAGAAAAGGAAAATTTGAACCACAGGAATGGAATAAATACTGAGGACAAAAGCAAAGTGTTGAATATATTATAGTCACACTAAATCTTAAATGAATAAATGCGCTAAACTACAAAAGAAAAACTAAGCAATGAAGTTATTTTAAATGCCAACTGTCCCCACAGACAAATAAAAAGCAGACATTGAAATTCTTATAAAACTGCAGAAAAAGTGATAATTGATATGTTCCTAGTTCAAACTACTAATCATAATATACATGGAAAAAAAAACCCCACAGTGATAAGAACAGTGGCACTATTTCACGAATCATTCTCAATGTATTCTGCTGGACATATGATTTATCCTAGAATATTACATCTTTAAATTAAATGTTCCTAAAGTCATCTACATTGGTACACACTATCTAGAAAAGACTCAAGTGGATCTAAGTTTGAAATTTACTCGTATAACATCTTGACAACCAGGTTTTGAGAAGCTACTACCTTCTGTAACAACACAAGATGTAACAAAGAAAGATGTAAATGAAGAGAACCAATGAAAATAGATCCCAGAAAACCTATATACTTACTACAAAGTTAAGAGCGGAACTCTCTCCTTTTTCAAGTTTATAATATATAAAGATTAATTTGATAAATAGTAATTTGCTGTCTAGTTTCTCACCATTTTATCTGGTTTTATATTTTAATTCTTGCCAATTATCCATTTCTCCTGCTAAAATAGCAGAGCTATGGGTAACAGGTTTGGTAACAAGCAAATGGGGAGGAGGGCAAAAGGAATAGACTTAAGAAGGAGGGACAAATAGAAAGAACGGAGAAAGCCAAGGACTCAAGAGGCAACTAAAATCCAATCTAGATGAATTCAATAGAAAAAAGATGAACCAAGCTCTTTTTACTTTAGTAACCTTGGTGGCTATCATTGTATAAAAACAAGTGCTACAACTAATGTATATAAAATATCCTTGAGTAACCAAGGAGAAAACTGTTAACATAAGGATAAGTTTAATCACTAAAATTTCAAAACTTAAAAAAAACCATACCTACTTTTTTTTTTGGCCAGGTCTGGGTTTGAATCTGCCACCTCCAGCATATGGGGCCGGTGCCCTACTCCTTTGAGCCACAGACGCTGCTCTACACATACCTTTTAAAATTATTTTTAATGTAAGTAGATGGAACCAAAACATTTATCTATCCAAAATATTGCATATCCTTTGAACAATGCTGCATGACTTAAGCATTTACTACAGCAAATTTCAGATTACTTGAAATAAATGGTATTACACTAGCAAAGTTGCAAATTTTCTACAAATGTCTGATTTGTAAATTACTAAAACTCCACTTTAGTAAGAATGAAACCCACCTAGTTTGACTTCAAAGGTCAGCCTTAGAATTAGCTATGAGCCTGAAAAGCAGGAAAAATATCTCTTTAGTAACCATAGGAACTTAGAAGTTACCAAAGAATGTAGTAGCCATTTGTAATATTTTCTGATTTTTTTTATATACTTCCTATCTTTGGGGAATTTCCAGCCTCATTAGGTATGACTCCCTTAGGTGAAACCCAGAAAACTGAGTTATCCAGCCTGCTCTACTCCTAAGGCTCCACTAAGCAAAGTCCTATGTGTAAGACTTTAGTTCGTAAGTGAGGAATTAGTCTTTGTATAGCATCCATTTTGCTCATTAGGATGGTAACAGAAGTATCTAAATCTTGCTCATGAAAATGGTTGCATTAAGCAATAGTCTCTCATACTGCTTGATGGGAATGTTGCAGCAAATGGGGGTTTATCTTAAGCCAGTTTTGTAGTATAGTTTTTGGTATCGTTCATGGAAGCTTAACCTTGACCTTGGTTCTCCAGCCCTCTAACAACATGGTCAACTACCTGGTATCTTTTTAATAAACTCTTCTGCTGATTAACTGCTGGAGTCAGCCACTGTTACTCAAAAGAAATATGCTGGTTGATGTATAAATTGGTTCTAGTGTAGAGTGGTTGAAGGCAATATAACCTCAGGAAAAAAAGAAAGATCTGTGATAAGTTATCTGGCTCTTTGGGGTTGTTAATTCTAAAAATCCAGCTAGTATTCTGAAAAAAAAGAAAAAAATTAAAAGTGGCAGTCAACACCCTGCAGTAGCAAAGTAACAAATTATTAAGTGCAGCTACTTGAAATAAAGTGACCACTGAAGGTAAAACTTTGGGAGATCCACAGGCAACTAACACGGAACAATATAAAGAACAAGAAGTATTCAAAGACAAAACTAGTTTCTCCTAACTTCACAGCACAGCTTTAAAAAAGATAATGAAAGTCTAACAATCCTAAATTCCCAATTCAAAACAAAAATTACAGCCATTGGCTACTCCTAACATTGTTCTTTGAGAGGTAAAAAGCCAACGTCTGTGAACGCAATGTCCATCTTCTGTAGGTGAGGAGTACGTGGGCTACCCTGCTTCCAACATGGACAATGGGATGCTGAGGGTGCACTTAATTGGAAGAGAAGAAAGGAAATAGTTACTGTTATCATTAACAGGGTTGAGTTGTAATCAAAATGGTCTGGTGTATAGGGACACCAGCTTTTAATATTTGATCATATGGATAAAAATGATAGGATTCAAAAAAATCTGATTTAATAAAATTTAAGATTATATCCAGGTTCAATTAATTAAGGGAAGACTTGAGCCACTGTAACAAAAATTGGTAATGTATTCTTCAATTTCCAGTCCTGATTCAAGTCACAGATACCGATTTTTTTGAATAAAGGGAAGATCGCATGCCCTTGGAGATACCTACTGCAATAACATCACAGATATGAACTGTGAACCTGAAGCTTGACCTTTCTCATTGAGGTAACTACACTGGAGAAAGGGAAATACCAGGTCTTTTGGTTACTGTTACATAATAGGTCTAAAGAAGACTAAAACTTGGGACCTAGAATACTATAAACCACTGGTCAGAAATAGATACCTGTGGGAGTCCAGTGTTGAATGAAATTTTAACTGAGTCTGCCTCATAGCCAACCCAGTTGGACTTTAACCACACAATGATCTCTGTATAATAGAGATAACTATATTCTACTGTATACTGTTCTCAAAAGGAGCGATTCTAGAATATATACAGTTGACGCTGAAAGGCAGTGAATTATGAGAGGCTTAATCAGATAGGGATATCAAATGCAGCTGCTGTTGCAGATATGCATTAAAAAATGTACCTCTACAGCCCTCAGCACCAGATATACACTATACCACAATATACTCCACAAAGATCATTAGAGTCTCACCATCATACAGGACATTATGTTGGTAACATGTGTCTCAAAGACTTGAAAAGAAGGAAGTCGTAAGTACTCAGGATTCTTTGGTAAAGCATACCTATGTGTCCAACAAAGTGGACAATATATTACATAAAAATATAAGAGCTACACTCCAGTGATAAATCTCGGGGTTCAGTGATCTTGTGTATACCAGGATAGTCTTTAGAAAGTTAAGGATAACTTTCTGCACCTCATTCCTCCTATTGCTAAGTAAGAGGTACAGCGCTAGGTGGGCCTCTGCCTCTTTGCTGGTATTATCCATCACTTTGAGAATCCTGCTTTGACCTATTTATGAAGTGACCTGGAAGTCTGCTTGTGAAAAGGAGGGGAAAAGGAGGTGTCTTTGTTAGTCCTGACTGTAGTGTATCTACCTGGTACTACATAATGACCAAAAGATTCAATAGGTGTTAGAATTGTAAAGAGCTTATCAGGATGCTATAGGGAGCCTGTGGCAAGTTCTGATGAAACAATCTCAGCAGAATTCTCTAAGGTTTTGGAATAAAGTCATCAGGCAGGAAACTCTTGTCCCTTTGAAAAGTAGCACATACCTTACTACTAAGAGCTATTCAAGATGGTTTATTTAACTGTGAAACAACAAATGTGACCTGAACTATGCAAAATGAACTTGATTTAGCTGATCCACCAAACTATTAAATTAGGCATCTCAGTAGCAACCATGATCAAGTGATTGTGATATATATGGAACAAAACTCAAGAAGGTCAAGACCACAGAAGTTGAATGAACAGAGCACTCACACTCTCGGCAATACTTGCCTTGTGGTTAGATGTCACAGAGACTTAAGTCATCCCCTTTGTGGGCAAAAAGGGAACAAATTTTTTTTTTTAAACAAGAGATAGTTGAAATATTAATTTGTTATTTTAGTTGATGTTACTGTTATTATGTTTAAGTATGGAAGAAGAATGCATCTTGAAGGTTAGTTTTAAGTATTAGAAAATGATGTATCCTAATGTTGGATGGCCAGGGAGAGGATGGTAGTAGATAGTAGTGTATGTTGTTTTGACGCTTTATTGTTTTGGCACTTTTTGAAAACCTTTTAAGATGTTGGGAGATGTTCCCTGTATATAAGTTCTATCTCTACAAGAGATTATTTTAGCTTCTGTTGTGTCTAATATACATATAGGCATGAGACCAAAGTTCTACCATTAGGTTTACCCTATAGCCTTCAATAAGAAATGAGCCATTTAAAGAGAGAAACACCATGAGGGTCTTTCTTTGCTGCTGAGGGTGATGGCAGAAACTTGGAGGGCAGCAGAGGTCATGTGTGGTTGATACACAGTGGCGTAAGTGGTCAAGTGGAAGCAACAATAGTTTTCTTTGGTGCTTGGCAAGGGAGCAGCAGCAATCGCATTTCCTCATCAGGCCAGGTGAACATCGTAGTTTCAGGCTTTGCTTGTGGAAGCTAACTTGGTGAAAATCAAGCAGGGGTGAGGGCGAAGGAGGGGAGGAGTGAAAACCTCCCTGACTGCTACGATGAACACTATATGTGTGATGGGCATACTTACGAACCTGACTCAAGCAGAACAAAATCAATACGTATAACCAAAAACACCTGAACTGCCCTAATAGCTTGGAGGAAAAAAAGATACAAAACCTCAAGTCTCAACTATGCTATTTATTAATCTTAGAAAAGTCATTATTACTATCATCTGATTTCTGGTTTGTAAAATCAGAATAATAAGCATACAAGTGATTTTAAGAGTCAAATAATATATGTAAAAATCTATAAACTTTACTTGCTAAACAAATATATATCATTATTAGGAATACTATGCTATAAACTTGCCCTCAGTTATCTTATTTATCTTTGTATTGTGAACACAATGCTCTAATAAAGGGACTCAATATCTCTTCACAGAATTAAAAAACGTTTATACTGAATCTTCTCAGTACTTAGCTTAACATGGGATAGGGATGGGTACATGCAGATGTATGCTGGATAGATATTTAGATAGATCAAGATGCTGGAAATTTAGAATACCACTTCATTCTTCATTACCTTCTGAACAGTTTAGTACCTTTGGCTGGAGTAGCACACTGAAGGGAATTTTGGGCCCTTCATAAATGGCTCATAAATAAATTAAGGTTATATACAGGATATACATGTAAGATATATAAGATACATATGTGAGATATGTATGATATATACAAGGAATATATGATAGGTAGGTCACTGAGAAGTTTTGAGACAGATTGTGTTATTGTGTCCTCTGATTTACCTGTGCAAGTTTCAACTTGCTTGGCTTACTGGTGTTGCTGGGAGGGCTACTCTTAGGAAGCTAGGTACCAACCCCAGTGCCTAGTCTATCCTTTAAAGCAATTTTGGAACTCTTTTTCTGGAATGGCCATCAGAGATATTGTCATAATATACTCGAGGCCCTAAATATCATCAAAATGTCTTCCTTTCAATAGGTAAAGAAATAAGTCATTGGGCGTCAGATCAGGTGAGTAGAGAGGATATTTCAATGCAGTTATTTGTTTACTGGCTAAAAACTCCCTCATAGACAATGCTAGGTGAGCTGGTGCACTGTGAAGCAAGAGCCTATTTTTGCACATACCTTTCTCATGGCTAGATTTTCAGTTAAGATTTTCCTGTTTCTCTGTCTCTCAATGAATTTTTGCAATGTTTTCATCAGCTTGTTACTGGCCACCCTGACCTCTCTTCATTAATGACATGTTTTGTCCCCTCAGAAAAATATTTAATCCATTTGTACACTGCCTTTTTTTTTTCATGGAAGTATTATGTGGACTAACATGACCCTGACTTCGTGTCCAATCTTGTCAAGTTTAACAAGAAATTTAATGTTTGTTCATTGCTCTATTTCAAGCTCCAACATGCTCGTGACAGCACACAAAATCATACAATAATAATGAACACCACTCAGCAAAACACAACCACAAGTTACCATGAACACAGCTGTGAGACATAGGTATACTAAGGTTATGAACAACCTTTACATAAGGACACAACGACCAGTTTGCAAACCTAATTGTCAGACCTCGTATTATTGCTTTGAGCCATTATTTTGATTTCACATGATTACTTAAGAAATATGTTCTTAGACTTTATTTCCAAAACAAGACTTTAAGCTTTTAAAAGACATAGTGCTTCTCCTCCACAGCTGCTTGGATCTGGCAGATATTACACAGTGCAATATAGCTAACAAAACATAAACATGAGTCTCTATTATCCTCCTGCTCTTGGCATCCAACCTGAAACCTTATTCCTCTTTTCTGACCGCTTCATGAACTTTTGGCCTCATTCTTTCCTTCTGCCTGAGCCCACAGAGCTAGTTTGACTAACGGCTCCAGAGCCAGGCTATCACTTTCTAGCTTTGTGATTTAGGGGCTAATAATATCTATAAAAGTAAAGAACATGCACACACACCTCTCTCTCTCTCAGATAATATTAGATTAGTGTCTGTAACCTAGTAAATGCTATGTATTACCTTTCTTCATCATTTGTTGTTATCTTCATGTTAATTTTTGATAGCTTCCTGTATGTCTGATCTATGTTTTCCCTCTTGAGTAGTTGTTTTTACCATTTACAAAATTTTCTAGCCATTGTAAAAATTTCATTGGTTTGATCCATCTAAAAATCTACACCCAATTATAGGCCATCAATGATAGTACATCCACCAGATATACTTAACTGCCATGGCACATGATTCCATACAACTCAAAGCTCTCACTGACATTGTTGATTTGTCTGTGATTTAAATAAAATCTTATCACCATTCAAGTTTTAAGAAAGTATAAAGAAATAATGAAAAATGCAGTAATAAAGAATATTCATCTGAATATTTCTGTTAAGTTAAAACCTTTTTGCCAAGGAATAAAGCTAATTATCATTATAATAATTCATGAAGTGATTATATAGATGAACATTTTTAATTGATACAAAAACAGAGACAAACATTTTTAGATACTAGTTGACCCCAAAGAATGTCTTTATGTTGACTGTATTTTGATCAGAAGTTTTTTTGTTTAAACAAAAATGCTGTCCTCAAACCAACTTAAAAACACTACATTAATTACTGTACTTAACTAGATTTTATGCGTGCATACATAAACTTTTTTTATTTTAAGTTCAAACATACTTCATATTTCCTGAATTATGGGAATACTATTTAATCTAAGATGTGAGCTTTGTCTTTAACATTGTCTCAATTACCTACCCTCTGTTGAAATGGAAATGATCAACAGAGTCGTTTCACCAAAGTCTATGACAGTTCACATCAGTAAGTTCTTTTACAATTATTCTTATGCAAGTGAATCCAGCAAAATAAGAACAAGAAGACTGTTAAAATATGAAATGAGAAATAGTTATAAATTTGACCTTAAAGTGTATTTTATGAAATACATTTTCAAAGAAAAATTTAGAAAAGAAAAATAGTAAATAAGTCTGAAAATCATAATTACATAAACTTTAAAAATTATAAAACTTTTAAAAATCACTTTACTTCACTGGTTTCACTAACCCCTCTTCCAAATTAAATTTTCTACTCCTGAAATTTAGGGATGAGGATAAATTTATGATCTAGTTGAAACATTATTTGGCAAAATGGTTTGTACTGGCCATTTTTCTAAATCCAAATATCTTTCCATTTTTTGTTATTGTACCACCTGAAATGAATAAAATTTTATAAATTTGGATGGCAAATTTCTGATGGTCTGAATTAAAATTCAGGTTATGCAGAGTAGGCTAGATTCCCTTTGGCACTGAAAAATGAAATACACTGAAAACAAGCAACAAGTCAGTGTGAGGGCTTGTTATTCATTTTAATATGCCTGGGTTAAATAAAAGCATTTTCAAAGATGAGACACAAATCAAAAGTTACAAGGGCAAATGGCTTAGACTACAGATGCTGAATTGCTACAGAGCCCTACCAATTTTTGCATACGCAACTTTAGAGCCTGCACCAGGTGGAACAGAAGTAAGACTAATCAATTAGAATGAGAATGGGGCAGAAAGCTAGAGAACGGCAGAAAAGTACCATTTTTCTGTACTAATAAATAAATACTATGTAATGTATGAAATAATTATTATGATACAACAAATTTATACCAAGAATTAAAAATCCCTTAAGAAGTTTATCAGTTTTCAAGGAAAATGTTACAGATAGTCTTAACAGAATTTTAAGACGGTAAGAGACATTCAAGATCAGCCAGTCAAACTTACATATTAAGATAAAAAAAGGTACCATGAGACAGTAAATTAGTTATGCTGAAATCATGTTTGATTTAAATAACTATGGAACTGATCAGAAACTACAGAGAGTTCATTTTGGCTAAATATTACCTTTAATAGTTTGAGATGGAAATAATCAAGAATACTGCTGCAAAACTGAATTAAAAGAGCCCTTTCATAATCAATAAATTCTGACAATGTCTTGACCACAAAACCTTTGAAGTGAAGACAACTGTTCCTTACTCCTCTCTAAAGATCTAAATCAAAAGAATATTCTAATGTGAAGATTATTTCCCTGGAGGTGATTTAGAAAAAATAGGCCATAATTCTGCTTCTTAAGAGGGGAAAAAAATAACCTTTTATTACATTTAGATGAAATTTTATTTTTTAGGAATCACTGCTTGGCTGTGAATAGTTGTTCCTTGCTCAATATTATTCACACTTCCTCTCTTATAGCAAGCTCATGTGTAACAGTCTTAACTTGTGGGATGGGTTGGAACTCTTCATTCTAATCCAAGGGCTATAGGTCACTGTAAACCACAAATTCTTCCTCCCTGGGGAAATGTCAGGGACGTGTTCTTTCCCATCTCAGTTTTCTGCAATAACCTTTATATAAAATAAAGTTTATGGCACTAATGATTAGATCTGACATACTATAACACCTTATCTGACAATTAATACAAAGAAAAATTCTTTTTTTCAGGTTAGCACCTAAGGAATTTCAATTATCTAGTTATTGTGAGGTATAATGAAAGAATAAGAATTTTAAAGGGCTCAGAGAAAGAAATTTTCCCCACAAAATAATTTCGACAGCCTAGCATAGAGGTTGACAAACATTTTCTCTGTAAAGAACCAGATGGTAAATATTTTGAGTTATGTGGCCAGATGTCTCTCTCAACTACTCAACTCTACTACTGTAGCATGAAACCATCCAGTGGACAATACATTAATGAATAGAGGTGGCTGTGTGTTCCAATGACATTTTATTTACAAAAACAGGTAGCTGGTCAGACTGGAACCACTGTGGTTTATAACCCGGATCTAGAATTTATAGTGATTCATAAGAATATAAAACCAAAATTTAAATTTTAAAAAATATACTATACTTGCAGGTACCTAGCTGATTCTCAGAAAAATTAAATATATATTTTTAGCTTTAAGCAAAACCTGTTTGCCTTTTCTTATTATGTATAATATAGTGGAGATGTATAAATTCAATAAACATTAGACAATTTCAATCAAATATTATGGAAAACTTATGAGTGCTGAGCCTAGAAAACATTAGCTTTTTGATTCCATACTACATTTTTGAATTCAATATAATAATCCTTTTTTCTTGGGCTTAAAAAGGCAGATTTCACAGAGAAACTATTTAAAAAGACTATCCAGTCTACTTATAAGAAAGGCATTTTTATCATTAGAAATGATTTGTCATTAATTTGAATTATTTTTCTGGTTGATCATTTAAATATCTCTCTTAATTTGGGTATTTTGAATAAATACTAATTTTTGGCTATGATTATGACCAGAATAAAGGTACAAGTACTATGTATCTAACATAGTAAATAATTTAGTATGTCATTTGAGTGTAAATTATAATTCCCTTAATTAGTACATGTATAGGTAGCCCCTTTGTCCTAAAATGTGTACATCAGATTAATAGTGGATATTTATAAAGTTTAGTGACATCTCTACTGATCTGAGACATACATACACATACACACACATACACACAGACACCACACCCCTAAACACATAAATAGTACATAGCATTTAAAATTAAAACTCTTTTCTCAGTATAAATTTAGTTTTAATTCTAGTACAATTCTGATTTTGAGTATAATTTTACTACTCATCAGGACTAGATAACTGATTAAAAATTTACTAATTTCAGGTACACAGAAAAAGCTATGTTGTCCTCTATGGTGATTAGTAATTTCATTGTACTTTTTATTATTGGATAATTTGTAAGTTATTTGAAAAATTAAGCATTTTGAATTTTTCATTTTGTGTTTCTCTTGTCTTTTAAAAGACTGAAGGGAAATATGTAGAAAACTTTTAGTGACTTTGGCAAGGGTATGCAGATGTCAAATGAATGATTTTGGGGATAAAAGATATATAAAGACATGACTTAATACAATATTAGACTTCTTTCTTAAAAGATTTTTGAAAACACCAAGAGGGAAGAAGATTACTTAATAGACTGAAACACAAATCCAGTTGGAATCCGGGTCTACAGGGCTTTTGAGTCTTCTAATGTTGAAAATCTCAAGTTGACTCTCCAGTTTAAAAAAAAACTGGAGAGGGGAAAGGAAAATTTTTGTTCTGGAAATGTGTTCTTCTCTGATGCAAATAGAAATCCGTCTTCCAAAGGAAGAAGAGGGGATGAGTTGCTCTAATTTAGTCTTTTGGAAAGAGACAAGAAGAATATGAATTTGCTAAAAATCTTTTGTTTCTTCTAAGTATTAGTTCATACGCTTAGAGGTATCTTTTTTTTGTGTGTAAAAATTTTCCAAACCCCACGATCTTCATAAAAATTAACTAGAAACACTAAAATAAATTTTTGGAAGAGGAGAGTATAGAGAATCTTAATTTTTTTTAAAGTTACATAATAAAAGAATCTAGCATTTACTTGGTGCTTTCATTTAAAATAGTTTATCCATTTTCCTTTTTATGGTTTTTCTGTTTGGGGATATAGAAATATTCCAGTATTAAAAATATTCCACAATATATGTTATTAATAAAATTCCCAAATCCCAAAATGGAAGTGATAAATTTTCTGAAATTCCTAATGAATTAGTAATAATTACTAATAATTAATAAATTTCCTAATTAAATCAGTTTTAAGTTTCTATGAATTAGTAACAGAAGTGAAATAAAATTTTAGGATTCACACTGCAAAATTCAGAGGAAATAGGATGCCATATACTTACCTGAAAAATACAATTAAATTAACAAAATAATGCTACTTGTAGGTTAATGTGGTAAAGATACGATAATCACAAAACATATTTATTGAGCCCTTACTTTAGCTGTTCTATTTTATTACTCATGACTACTCTATAAGGTAGATGATAAACTTATTCTCCTTAACATATAAGGAAAGAAGCAAAAAGAAGTGGAACACTGGTGAAAATGGAACCTAATCTAGTTATGATTTTAAGGTTGTTATTTAATGAATATGTAATAACTGGTTTACCAATTCCTACGAATAAATACTATTAATTTGAGTTGCAAGAATAAACATTAAATGGCAGAGTTCATTGTCAGTTATCTTTAAAAGTTAATTTGTCTCACACAGGGACCACATAACTCTTAAAAAATGGTATTTCTTACTCTTCTTTAAAGCATTTATGATAGCCACATACTCCTTTTGATGGGAAAGTAATATGATTTTTAAAATCCTTTTTCTTTAAGAAAAATCTCTCATGTTGAACAAAGAAATGCTAGTGTAAAATATTCCTATATGGATTTTATTTTTATATAATTTCTTGTCTAGATTTAAGGTTCAAATAAGAATTGGCCATATATTGTTTTAAAAAGATATTTAAAATGTGAAAACCTGTATGTCCACTTTCAGATAAATGGATAAAGAAAATGTACACACATAATAAGGAATACCATTCAGCTTTAAAAAAGAAAATTCTGTAATATGCAACATGGATAAGCCCTGAAGACATAATGCTAACTGAAATAAGCCATTCACAGAAAGATTATACTGTATGATTCTAGTTACATAAGGCATCTAAAGTAGTCAAAGTCATAGAATCCAAGAGAGAATGGTGGAATCAAACTGGGGCTGGGAGAAAAGGGAAATGGGAAATCACTAACCAAAGGCATAAAGTTTCATTCAAACAAGAGGAGTAAGTTGTGAAAATCTGCTGTATATGAATAGTCTAACTACAGACTATACATCTGTAGTCAAATGCTGACTGCAATTTTTGTTAAGAGAGTAGATCTTATGTGACATGTGCTTAGTAAAATAAAATAAACAATTTAAAGAAAAAGGTTAAAAAAAAATGTTCAAAAGAAGTATTGAATTTATTTCAAATCTATGTTCTTACACTATACCCACCCCTGCATGCATGTAAAAAGTATTTGTGATTCCTTTGCTGCATGATTACCCTTGAACCAGATAATTTAAAACAAACTCTTGTGACTATATGGAAATAGAGGAGTGTTTTGAGAAATATTATACCCTGAAAAGCCAACTGGCAATTTGGGCTCAGAATTTTTTTTCAGAAGGTTAGGCACTTATCAGGAATTTGGGTGAAAATCCTTTTAAAAACAGCTTTCGGTAAGTAGTGCAAAGGCTTAATCCCACACAAAATGCTTCTGTGAATAGTTAATTTATTGAGAGCAATTTTTACTCTAGTGACAAGTTTTTGCTGAGACCTAACGGTAACTATTAAGAAGGGGTAAGTTTATTTGTATTATACATGTGCAAATTTAACTTCGTTAAGAGTATAGAACTAAGTGGTGTCATAGTTTTTTAGTACACTTCCTGCCTACAGCTTAACTGGCTACCGTCTATGACCTATTAATTTTTCCATTCAACCACCATTTAAGTTTAAATATTCTGTCAAACTTCCTCATACACATTATGTCTTATTTATGTCATGTTATACACATAACACATGATATATGTTTATAATACATAATTACATACATAAATTACTTTAGAATTTATATAGTATAAAACATATGATAAACATATAAATTAAACATACTGGATAAAACATTGTGTGAGAAATTTTATTATACAGTCTATTTTATACTATTATTACAGAGATTACCATGTCTCATAGTTTATCTTATACAGATGTATTATTTCCAAAGACTGAAGATTTATTGAAAACACAACAAATCATGTTTGATCCATTATTTTCAGCTACTGCTCAGGCTTATATGTTAATAAAACCAACAGAACTGAAACGATACTTTGCAAAGCTTCAATATGAATGGACAAGCATATTCCAAGTTATGCTTTGGAAATGGAACTATGGCAGATGCCTTAATTTGCTAACTGTAATAAAGCCCATTAGAATCAGAGTGGTGTTAACACAGTCAGATAGCTTATAAGAGGCATGCTAATTTCTGTAAATATTATGAGAAAAAAACTTAAAATCTAAAACTGTCCAACGTCTTCATGAGTAAAATTAAATTGAAAATGTTATAGGTCATTTCTAGGAGTCCAAAGAAATTATTCACTGTTTCCTTTTTGCTGACAGAATTTATGTTTATAGACATAATTATTAGAATACATAAATATATAATAACAATCTCAGATGGAGATTCCTAAGTTAGATGACAAAGGACATTTTAAATATTTTAAAATTTCATCTTCTTGTGTGGATTTCAGTGATGGAGTTTATGGAACCAGAAATTAAAACTCCTCTGGAGATACTTACCCTTTTCTGTTCTTTTACATATTCTATCAATTCATCTCTTGCTCTTTTTACTGCTTCTTCCACAGCCTTTTCACTTCGCTTCTGTTCTTCTATTATTGCTGCCTTAACAGTTTCCTGTTTGTGGGAGGAGGAAAAAATTAGAGACGTGTGCACAATGACATGTTTGTGTCCATTATGTAAACTATAAATTCTTTAATGGGTTGCAGCTCAATCTGTTCAAACATATCCTTAAATGGGAATAAGAATTTACAAAATCTTTAGGATTTATTGGGGATTTCTTTAAACTGAGTGAAAGGGCAAAGAAATGGAATAAGCTATTTATTACAGGGAGTAGCTGACAGATTCCAATGGATTTCTTACCAACCTTTCATTTGATGTTTACATGATTGACTGCCTTCTGGTATTTTTCTCACTATCCTCATAAGACTTCCAACTTGTGTTTTTTCTTCCAAGAACACCAGAATGCTCTAGCTGTTTTATTCACATTTAATTTTGCCATCATACAATAATCAAGTGTGGTCTGGGTGGTAAGATTTACAGCTAGTTTGGTTCTCTTGCCAGCTTAAGATGTTAAGAGCTAGACATCAAGAATAAGAGGTAAAAAAAATCCTCCCCGTGTGCTAATATTTGAAATGAGAGATATAGGGAGGAAAATGGTATTCCTCAATTATTAAAACAGTAATTGGTTACCCAAGACATTTTAGAATTGCAGAGAGAAAGAATGCTAAAAATCTAAAAAAGAAATATAACACTTCACAAGAATTAGTAATGATTTCTGTTCAAATAGTGTTTCATAGATTGAAATGAATGCCACAAAACAAAATTCGTTAACTTCCACCTGTTTATATAGGTACAAGCCTACTTCTTATGGGATAGTAATCTAATGGATTAGAAAATGATTTGAGTTTCTTAGAACATTTCCTTGATTTCTGATTATTAAAGGCTCTTCACTCAGTGGTGTGTATATACGTTTCTACTTAGTCTAGTCTTCCCAATTAATTTTAGAAATGTATATATATATGTATATATATATAATCCATAAAATATAAAATAGTGTTATATACTCTGAATATATTTATTTAAAAAATTTGAAAATGCCAAAAAATAGAATCACAAACCAAGATACACTGGCATACATAGTTGGATACAAAGAAAATGAGACTTAAATTATATATACTGTTTTCTATTTCTGGCATTTTTCCTTTAAACATATTTTTCATATTTTCTTAAGCCATAATACAGAGCTATGGGCACCAAGCCACATGTCATATTTTAAATATTGTTTATCATGTTAAAATATATGCAGAAATAATATGCATTCTGTAATATGATTTCTATTTAATTAGAGAGCAGCATAATAATTTATTTTACCAACCCTTAATCATGGGTATTTTGGTTATTTAATTAAATAAGCAGCAAAGAGTATCCATATATGTATCTTTGTGGTGTACCTTAGGTGTTTACTTAGAATCAATTCAAAGTGTGGAACCATTTTGGCAAAAGGATACAAACTCTCCAATGGCTTTTGACATTTTGAACAAATTTCTTCCCAAAAGCAACCCATGAGTATGACTATTTATTGAATCATTGATTACATTTCATTTCATCAGTACTTAAAATCTTTTCTGATTCGTGGAGAATGGCATCTAATTTTATCCTGTACTTTAAAAAGATTTTGTGATGTTGGCAGTTAGTTCATAGAAATATTTGCATTATATGTGTCTTGTCATTAGCTTGACCATGTCCTCTGCCCATTTTAACATTGTATGTTTATCATTTTTTTGGATTCCCTCTTCCTATATATAAAAGTGACAATTCTTAAAAGTCTATATAATGATTACTTTGAAAATTGTTACTATTTACAATTACTGAGTACATTAAGCTTTAGATCCATTTATGAAATAATACAGTACAAATTTGTTTCTATAATTATTTGAAAATATTAAAGTTTAAAAAGTATTCTAATTTTTAAAAGAAAATATGAGAATGAGACTATTCCAAGATAAAAGCTACTTATTATAATTCTTATTGACTTACTAATATAGATTTTAAAATTTTTCCAATTGACAAAGGCAAAAACATTACATATTTACTAAACTTCCCAAAATAAAACACACTAACACTTTTGTAGTAGAGTATATATTTTCATACTATGTTGATAAATTAAAAGTATAAACAGCATCACATTAGTTCAGGGGCTTTTGAAATTTTAGATAGAAAATAAGGTTTCTACCTAACAATGAACATAAGTAAATTTGACTAGGCCCATTTTACTGAAAGCAAAAGCATCAATTTAAATAAAGAGACTATCTCCAGAAAAACATCAACAGTTAGCTAATGTTCTTCAGTTGACATTTTTGGGGTACAGAGGGCTGAAAGTTTATATTAATTTCTCAGTCCTTTTTTTTTTTTTTTTTTTTAGAATCTTCCATTCTTCACTTTTAAGCTGGCAAAGTACCATTTACAGTACAAAGTTTCCCTTGAACATATATCCTCCTGAGTTGAGAATTAGGTGATAGTGCAGGTTGTGAAGGTCATTCTGAAAAACTATTTCCATGAAGAATTCGTTTGAATATAATACAAAAGTAAAGTTTAAGCCTTCCATTTTCCAATCAACCAAATTCTGAATTAGAATTGGTAAAAAGTGTTTACATGTATGTAAGGGATAGTGAATTTCTGGCTCCATATTTTGTTGATTCCATGAATGAACTATATTGTCTGTATTAGTCATAAGAATTAATCTAAAATAAAGCACAGCTTGCAAGAAACAAGAGCTGCCACCACTGAGTACATTCAAACAGGTGATTCTGAAAGGTTATTTTCCACAACAGTTTAATGATGGCAACTCCACTACAACATGGTACATTCCCTGAGGCAAAGCTTCTCGACCTCAACACAATTGACAAAGGGGACATCTTTTGTTAAACAGTATACCTCCTCTTTGGATGGCCTCCAGTTCAGAAATATTACTATGAAGCGAACAGTTGCAAAGAAAAATACTCAATTGCATATATAGGATGTTGTATTTATAAAGATGTATCAGTCACGTTTCATGTCATATTTCTTTATTAATTTTTTTTTTTTGAGACAGAGTTTCACTATGTCACCCTTGGCACAGTGCCGTGGCATCACAGCTCACCACAAAGTCAAACTCTTGGGCATAAGCGATTCTCTTGCCTCAGCCTCCCAAGTAGCTGAGACTATTGGCACCCCACAATGCCCAGCTATTTTTTTGTTGTAGTTGTCATTGTTGTTTAGCAGGCTCAGGTTGGGTTTGAACCCACCAGCCCCAGTATATGTGGGCAGTACCCTAACCTTTGAGCACAGGTGCCAAGCCACATGTCATATTTTAAATGTTTATCATCTTAAAATATATGCAGAAATAATACATTCAAATTATTATGTAATCAGTTTTTAAGTATGGAGAAAGTTCTATATGCTAAAAATGAAAGACTGGAATCAGTCTGATATTGTTATAATTAGGTAGGTCGTGTTAAAAGTCATTCAAGACTAAAAGCTTATGTTACATTTTGTACAAGATTTTATGATTTCTCTTTATTGGTTAAAAGTATAGTTATGTTTTAGTATACACTAAATCTGTGATACATTTCAGTAATCACAGGATCACGAACCAATAAAAGGTCTGTGGTTGTTTGCTCTTTATCAGTGCAATTTTCTTATGGACTGTAAATACAGTCAAATGATTTACAGGAAACAAATATCAGCAACCACCTCAATTCTGGTCTGTGGGTTATAAACCGCAGTATAATGTGGTTGTTTAGTTTTCTAGGGAAATTGTGTACTTATTTCTTGTTTCTATACAGGATATATGCATATTATGTATTTAATTATGTATTATGTTTAAAGTTGCATATGGTTATGAAAATGCACCTTGGAAAATGAGTGATGAATTGGAGGGGCAAAGATCAGATATCACATACTATACAGTGTTCTAGCTTGTGGGTGATAGAAAACACTGTTCATATATTCATTTGTCAAATATTTCCTGAATACCTATTTTGTGTAAAGAATAGCCCCAGATACTAAAAAGCTGTTTGTCCTTCTCACAACAAATTTAAAATTTACTTGTGGAAACAAAACATAAATATATAGAAGCTGAAATAACAGTATAATAAAAGAGATCTCAAAAGATGTGGTGGCTCATGAATAGTGGTAGTACTAATTATGAATTATAAGGAAGGAAATATCATAATGTCTACAATGGTTAGAGAAAGTCTTAAAAAAGTGCTGGACCCTACCCTGAGATTTAACTGGTATTTGGTACACAGAAGCATGAGGATGGAGACTGAGAGAAAAGATAAGTAGATTATGTTGAATTTAGAAATAAAATCTTATATGACAATTGATGAAAAGAGTGAAAAGATAAAATCCAAATATATGTTTGAGGGCTCTTATGGGAAAAGTGGGAAGAACAGAAGATGGAAAGCCAGGCTGGGTCCAGGTAGTGGAGAGCCTTCAGCCTTAAGGGCTGAATCAGCAACCCAGTAATGTCATGTGGACTGGCTACTCCTCCTGCCACTTCACAGCCTTTACATGAGTCAGCAAATACAGTCTTTATTAATCCCATACATAGTCATCCTTGCCTTACTCCAAATGATATAGCAAAAGTAAATAGGTATGTTTAGCACACTATCTGTCAAAAGTGGCTAACTCTTAATTTAAATAATGGTCTAAGCAAGGAAATGAACAGACAAGTTTTTATTCCCTTCCTATGTAGCAAAAGGATTATGTAGTACCATCCTATGTTGACAACAGGCAACTCTGATTTAGGATATATATGCCAGAAATTTGTGTCTGTGTTTGTTAAACCAAAGTACAAATAGAATAGTTTCATTTAAAGTTGTGAAAAAATCTTCTAGATCTCCCATGCTTTCATTCTTTTCTACCTTTTAATAAATAGAATAACTAATATCTAGTATCATAGGTGGAGTGATTTGGTGGTAATAAACTAGATTCTCTGTAGAGTTTTAGCTAAGATGGCAAGGAAAATAAGTACCATGTCAGTGTCTGTAACAAGCAATTCACAAAATGAAATAAGCTGGTACAATCAGAAATTTATTTATACTATCAGAAATATAATTTTTAGCGGCCATGTCTCCATTCATAAGTATTACTAAATAGGTGTCTTAGTAAGTTTACTGCTGCTATAATAGAATATCATGAATGGATAATTTAAACAGAGATTTATATGGCTCATGGTTCTAGAGCCTGGAAGTCCAAGATTACAGGGCCACATCTGATAAGAACCTTAGTGCTACATCAGAACATAATACAGAATGTATTGCATGACAAAAAAGGCAACAAGAGTAAGAGAGACAGTGAGAAAATAGGGTCACAACTCATCCTCTTACCAGGAGCCCACTCCAGGGTAACTAGCCTACTCCCAAAGGTAAGGGCATTCATCTATTCATGGGGGCAGAGCCCTATGACCTAATGACCTGTTAAAGATTCTACTTTCAGAAAAGTCCTAAACCAAATAGTTTCACATAAGAATTCTACCAAACCTTCAAAGAGGAACTAGTACCTACATTGTATAACCTATTCCAAAACATAGGAATCATCCCCAACACATTCTATGGAGTAAATATCATCCTGATTCCAAAAACAGGAAAGGAACCAACAAAAAAGGAAAACTCTAGGATAATACTGTTGATGAATATTGATGCAAATATATTCAATTAGATCCTAGCCCAACAGAATATAGCAACACATTAAAAAATTATATATAATCATGCAGGTTTTGTCCCAGGAATGCAAAGTTGGTTCAACATATGTAAACCCATAAATGTAATTCACCACATAATTATAATAAAAAACAAAGACCATATGATTCTCTCAATTGATGCAGAAAAGGCTTTTGACAAAATCCAGCATCTCTTTTTAACAAGAATACTTAAGAAAATGGGCATAGATAAAATACTTCTTAAACTGATAGAGGGCATCTACAACAAACCCACAGCCAGTATCATACTGAATGGAGTAAAACTGAAAAAATTTCCACTTAGAACTAGACAAGGATGCCCACTGTCACCACTGTTATTCAGTACAGTGCTGGGAGTCCTAGCCAATTAAGTCAGGCAAGAGAAGGAGATCAAAGGTATTCAAATGGGAACAGAGAAGGTCAAACTCTTGCTCTTTTGCAGATGACATGACCTTATACCTGGAAAACTTCAGGGACTCAACTACAAAGCTCTTAGAAGTGATGAAGGAATATAGCAGCATCTCAGGCTACAAAATCGATGTCCACAAATCAGTCAAGCTGAGAATAAAATCAAAGACAAATACCTTTTATAGCAGCTCCAAAGAAATTTAAGTAACTGGGAATTTATCTAACAAAGGATGTGAAGGATCTCTATAAAGAGAATTATGAAACCCTGAGAAGAACAGAAGATATTAACAAATAGAAGAACATACCATGTTCATGGCTAGGAAGAATCAACATTGTTAAAACGTTCATACTATCCAAAGCAATCTACAAATGTAATGCAATCTCCACCAAAGTACCAACGTCATATTTTGAAGAACTTGAAAAAACAGTACTTTGTTTCATTTGGAACCAGAAAAAAACCCTGAATAGCCAATATAATTCTAAGAAATAAAAACAAATCTGGATGTATCCACATTACCAGACTTAGGTTATACTACAAGTCTATAGTGATCAAAACAGCATAGTATTGACACAAAAAAATGGAGAGTTATAAAGTATTATGGAAGAAAGATACCTATGTATAGGAAAGGTATAAGGATTCTAGAAGACTCTGTCTTAAAGAAACCAAAACTATTCAAGTAAAGGAAAAAAAGAAAAGGGATAAAGATAAGCTGGGGCATGAGTGCACTAAAATCATGAGGCACTGGGGCATGAGTGCCCTAAGATCATGGAAGTACAAAATACATTTCAGAATCACAAAAGCACAAGTATAAGGCAGAGAGAAGTTAGAGGTTGCTGAGGTAAGCAATGGACAGATAATAGATAGCTTTGTGTGTCATGTACCTGTATACCATATGCCTCAGTTTTCTCACTTATAAAATGGGAATAGGAATAGTGTCTTTTAATGTAACAAGTAGTGATAATAGAGTTAGCCAGTATAAAATACTTTAAATGGTTCCAGGAACAAACTAAGGACTCAGTGAATCTAAATTATTGTTAAATGTTCTGGACTTTATCTTATGTACATTAGTGTACCACTGAAAAGTACCATGTCATGATGAGATCTGTATGTTAGAACATCCTGTAGCTTTCAAAGATAAATTTATGTTGGATAAAACTAGAGTTGAAGAGATCAGTTAGGGAACTACAGACAAGAAACAGTTAACTGGAGTGAATGGGAAATACTTAATTTATATTTTAAAATGTTCAGGAAGAAAAATTAGCAGGACATAGTGAACACATAGAAACCAAAGAAGGGAGTAAGAAGAGGGAGGAGTTAACTATATAAGAACAGCCAATTAATCAAATAATCAAAAAAATAAGTAGTGCAGTTATAATTTTAACTTTTATTACTCTAATAAAACTAGCCTATGGAGACTTTTATATATCCTTTTAAGTAATAAAATAAATTATGGGATATGAGCATTACATTTTTTTAAAAAACTTCTCCAGAGACATGTTTCTTGCTTCTTTTTCATGCATATTAGAAATAACATCCCAAACATAAGAGTACCTATCCTGGGTTAGGTTAGCCTTCTACCTTGTTAAACAGATGGTTTGTGTTTATGGAAAACCAGAATGATTATTTTTCAAATCTTAATTTCAAACTGCAGTTATCACATATACTTTTCTAAGTTAGCTAAAAGATTTAAAAGACTGTATGTTTAGTTAATGAAGCAGACTCAAGTGAATTTGACAATGTATCTCAGGAAAAATTATATATTATAAATTCTATTTCTATTAATAGTTGCAAAGTAATTAAAACATCAGTTATAGTCACAAAATAAGAAAATATGCTAATAGTTAACAACAGCATGTCTGGACACAACTTCTCCAGCCTCACTTTGCATTCCACTCTGAAGAAAATATTTGAATCTGTCATGTGTTACAAAATGAGTAGTCTCAATAACGAAAGTCCTCTATGAGATTAAATCATTGTCAGTTCTAGGAATTTATGTCCTAGAAATTGAAGCTGAATATCCTGACTTGCCATACTACACAGCCATTCAATGGCTTAGCAACGGTAAAAATTTGTTGATATTTCTGAGTTCTGGACTAGGATCGAAACTTTTACTGAGGCTTGGTGCCTGCAGCTCAAGTGGCTAAGGCACCAGCCACATACACCTGAGCAGGCAGGTTCGAATCCAGCCCAGGCCTGCCAAACAACCAAAAAATAGCTGGGCGTTGTAGCAGGCACCTGTAGTCCCAGCTACTTGGGAAGTTGAGGCAAAAGAATCACTTAAAGCCAGGAGTTGGAGGTTGCTGTAAGCTGTGATGTCACAGCACTCTACCCAGGACGACAGCTTGAGGCTCTGTCTCAAAGAAAAAAAAAAAAAAAAAAAAAACTGAAGAAAAAGAACTACTTTTAAGGAGAATTACTAAACAATGAAAAGCCTTAGAAATCAGCTTTTGTTGCAAACTAGATAATGTTTCCTGATGAATTAAATTAAAAATTACAAGGGAAAACAGCACTTACATTGGAAATGTATACTGTAGTTTAGTCATCCCAAGTAGTCAACATTGTTTGAATCATAAGTCAAGCTGCTATACATACTTCCTGTGCTTCAAAAGTTTTAAAAAAGTGAGACTTCCAAAAGATTCATAAGTTAAACAATAGTTTCAGAAGTGTTTTTCAGACATAAATGTAAGTGCAAAGGAAATTTCCATATTTTAAAAAATGTCATTTAACCATCAATTGGAAGTAATTAATCTGTACTTTAATGACTTGTCAAATGGAAAGTATTAAGAGAAAGAATCTACAAGAATTTTATAAATGCTTCCCAAGTAATGAATATACTCAATCAAAATCACAAATTTATTGATTAGTATGAATATTTGGCATGCCTATCTGCATGAAAGACATTTTTTAACATTAAATATATAGAATTCATTAAAGATCGGCATTAACAACAAATCATTTGCAACCAACTTTGACAACAGGCATAACTAATTTTGAATCACAATTAAGCTAATGTTATACCCCAAGAGAGAATTCTTTCTATTAGTAGAGCTATAAAATAGACGGTACTTTTTATAATTATATTTTGAATTTTATCAAAAAATAATTGCAAATATTGATTTTTTTCTCCTGTTATACATGTATAACTATCTATTAATCCTCTTGGCCCATAAAGTGTAAACTATTTACAACCTGGCTCTTCCAAGAAAAAGTTTGCCCATCTCTGACTTAGGTCATGATTCTGCAAGTTAGTGATCTGAGATGGACTCAGTTGTACAGGTTTTTTTGTTGTGGCTGGGCTCTTTCACATATCTGCAATCAGCTGTGTCTACTGTGGCTGGCTACTACTCAAATGGCCTCAGGTAGGAGAGCCTGTCTCTTCTTTTTGTGATCTCCCATTCTCTAGGAGACTAGCTGCAGATTTTTCATATGGAAGATGGATAGGGTTTCAAAACAAAGAGTGAAAACAGAGGCCTCTCAAGACACAGGTACAATATATGATACAATGTCACTTCAAACACATTATGGCCTGAGTAAATAATTTACCATGAATAAATTTCCAAATTCTCCTTAATTGCCTAAATATACTCTTAGTATATTCAGAGGTATTAAGAATTCTGTTTATCTTCTTGGAAACATCCCCTACACATATGACCAAACTGGATTAATTTTTCTCTAGGTCTGTTATGTAGCTGTCTATTCCAGGATCTCCCCCAGTCATAATTCCTGGGGATTCTCTACTTCTTTCTTGACTTGAATCTCCAGGTTTTCACATCCCAATCAATGGATTATTTTTTCCGGGTTTACCCTTTGCTTTGGTGGAGTACTTCCACCAAATCCCAAAAGATTCCTGAGAACAAGTTTATGGGAAGTAAGTTTTGATATCTAGTTTGATAAATGCCTTTATTCTATCCTCAGGCATAATTGATTGTTTGGTTAAGCACAAATGCATACTGTAGGTTGAATATCAAGCACAAATGTTTAGTGTAGGCTGAATATCACAGAATTTGATAGTTTGTCTAGAAGTCTGATTACATTCTGATTCCCCATCATTTGGATTTTGTATTTTTCCCTCTAAGAGAACTTTTATGTATCTTATTTTTTGTTTCTCAAAAATTTTAAAATGAACCTACTTTTAGGCCTATCTACTAATTCATGTTTTACAATCTAGAAATTTATGCTCTTTAACTCTAGATTTCCTTTAATAATAATGATAACAATATAATATTATGATTTCCTGCATTGCATTTTCTGTTTATTTCTCAAAATCCTATAATTCAGCTGAAGAAGCTCCTAAATTGAATGGGTTATTTTCTGGTCTTTTTACTCCTATTTGCCATCTTTTTACATTTTTAGACTTTTTTCCAGGAGAAGATTTCTACATTATCTTTTGATTCTTATTTTTTTCTACTTTTTAATTCTATCTCTAAGGAAATCAATGATCTCTACAAAATCTTGGTTTGATTCTCTACTTCTTATGAGAAGTTATATGTTCATACTTGACTTATGTTTAAAGAATAGAGTACTAAAAAGTTGAGTAATATCTCTGTGCTCCAGTTGTGGTTTGTGGACTGTGATCTCAATAGCAGAGTAATCTGGCTGGGTTGTTTTCTTGGGGCAACTTCTGATACCAATATACATTTAGGTCTTTTATCTTAGGCTGTCTAGATACCTCATTTAAAAATCTTTCAATTTCCTGTCTGGTTGTTAGCATTCTGAGAGCCGGGATGAGAAAAAAAATAAATAAATTAAATAAAAAAGGGCTAAGGTTCTCAATAAGCAGTACAAAACTTTTTACCTTTGCTCTCCCTCAAATTCCATTTTCAGAACAGCATCATACTTTCAACTGTCCTTGGGGATCCCTGATCCAGAGATCTCCTGTATTAATTTTTTCCAGTCCTGTGTCAGGTTTGAAAAAGATGACTTGGATTTTAACTGCTTCTTAAACAGACTTTTCAAACTTTCCTTCTATTTGCTGCCTAATCGTCATTTCCACCTCAGAGGTAACTAATGTCACCAAGTAGTAAGCCTTCTGCAATTTCTACAAGATATTTACTGGCCTTAGCCATCTCCACCTCTAGCTTATGATTTCATTTCAGTGGTTATTCAGGAGGAAAATAAAAATGAGTATTCTACATGCTCTTTTTAACTAGATATGTGTATGAAATAAATGTTAAACCTTTAATTATATTTTGAAGTAATTTTAGATTTATAGAAAAGTTGCAGATATAATACAAGAGTTTCCATACACCTTTCATCCAGCTTCCTCTAACATTAACATCTTACACTATTACAACACATATGTCAAACTAAAATATCAACAATGGGACGATGCATGCTTTTCACTGTGTCATACCAGGGAGTAAATGGTATTAACTTAATACTGGTGATGTTAATATTAATTACTTCATGAATCCCTTGTCTGCCAGGTTACACTAGTATAAAGTTAATATTTTTTCCTTTTCTATAATCTATTCTTTGGACAAAGTCTAGACAATACTTAAAGAAAGGAGAACAAGTTCCATCAATAGAGATGGGTACATTTTAGAAATATATGAATATTTTAAAAACTATAGATAGAGGGTTTTTTGTAGTTACAGAACTGGTCATTATTTCTAACTCTTCTTGAGCTAGTTCTGGGATTTATATTTTTCTAGGTAACATTTCATCTCATCTAAGCTTTACAAGCAATTGGTACATAAGTTATTCATACAATTTATATCATCTTTAATTTTACAGTACCTATATTAGGTCACTTTATTTATCACCCTGATAATGTTCCTTAATAACTTTTTATTCATCAATCTTGTCAGAGATTTGTGATTCTATGTCTTTTAAAAAAAATGACAATAGTTTTTTAAACTTTGCAATCTATGTCATGACTTCTGTCATAATTTTATTATTTTTTCTTTATATTTTTATTATATTTTATTTTCCCCTAACTTCTTAAATAAACTTGGAAGTGTTAGGCCACTATTCTATATCCTTTTCAATTTTCTAATGTAAATATTTAAGGCTCTGATTTTCTTTTAAAGTACCACTTCATTTTTAATTTTTACTTTATTTCAGAATATTATAGGGGTAGAAATGTTTTGGTTACATGAATTGCTTTTGCACCATTTGGTCCAAAGTTCTAAGTGTGCCCCTCACCCAGATAGTGGTGGACTGTACCCTTTAGGTGTGAACTTAGCCCTCCTCTCATTCTCCTTCCCACCTGCTTGCTATCCATTGAACTTTAGTGCTGAATACACATATGGGTGTAAATCCTTCCCAGAATTTTTAAAAACTAATAACTATTGTAATAAGAACCACATTATTATTTCTTTGTGCTTATGTTTTTTTTAAAAAAAAATTCAGACATAGTAAAATGAACAACTCTTAAGTGCAATTGTAGTGGGTAAGAAGTCTTACCCCCTACCCAGATCGAGAAAAAGATGATTTATGCCCCCACAAAGTTTCCTCATGTTTCTCCTTAATAGAGATAGCCCCTATTGTGATTTCTATCATCATAGATTACTTTTGCCTATGCTTAAAGTTCATAAAATTCTAAAAATTCATACTACACGAATCACACTGTATAGAAGCAGTTGTAGCTATCTTTTGTTCAACACAGAATTTTTAATATTCATCCATATTATAGTGTATTGACAGTTAAAAATTTTGGTTTAGTATTCCATTGTACAAATACACTTATACAACAATTTATTTACCCACTCCACCACTCATGTATATTTGCAGTGTTTCTATTTGACACTACTATGAATAAAACACCTAACATTCTCTTGTGTGCCTTTTAATGGACATTAATTTCTATGTATAGATATATAAATATATATATGTCTATATATATATAAATATATATATGAATATATAGATATGTAAGTATATATATGAATATATAGATATATATCAATATATATTCAACAGTATAGTTGAATTTGATATATATATCAAATTTGATATATCAATATGTCAAATATATATTCAACAGAAAAATAGGTATATATTCAACAAAAAATAGAATATATATATATATATACATATATAGTGGAAATGATGGATATCAGGCATATATAGGGTACCCATAAAGTTTATGTGCAATTTAAAATAGTAAACTATGTAAAATTTTACACAAACTTTATGGACACGTTGTATGTGGGGAGTTTTAGTACATACTGACTCACACTTCTCAGAAGTGTGTGGATAAATGTATATTCCCAAGAATGTATGAGATGAGAGGTCAGTCGCTCTACATCATCACCAACAGTGTTGCCAGGCCTTTTAATCATACTCATAGCCAGGGTATAGTAAAAGGATAGTATAGTAAGGTATAGTAAAAGGATAGTGGCATCACACTGTGATCTTAATTCACAATTCCTGGATGAATAATATTAGGCACTTTTTCACATGCCCATTGGCATTTTTTAATGTTCATTTGCAATGCACCCTTACCCTTAAGGGACCCTTGAGATTGTCAAATTAATTACTGATTTACCAAAGCCCTTATACCTTGGCTGGGCTTAACCTCCAACATTACTTCCCAACACAAAACGTCTAGTCAGTTCTTTCTCCTTCAATTTTTTCTCCCTATTTTGTTACATTTTAAGAGTCTTGTCTACTACATATATATCTTAAAATTTGGCCAATGACTTGGGGAAGGATCTAAACACCAATTTTGGTTGTTCTTAAGAGCTTGTTTTGAAAATTTATCCTTTGGCAGCCCTTAACTCTGACTTCTGCCTCATCATCCTATAAGGCTGATAAATTCTACATGCCACCAAATAGAAAATGCATTTAGGAAAAGTGCCTGTACGTGAACACTTGGAATGTTTTTCTTTGCTCAAACAATGTAGACCACCCAGTCCCACCTACATTATTTACTCCGCCTTCAGATAGCTGTGTTATACAGTATATGTTACCCACTTTCAGAGTTGTGTTTTGGTGAAAGGGTTATTTCCATTGGACAGAATAAAACGACCTTCCCATTAAGGCAGGGGTGCATGCATGTGTGTATATGTGTATATGTGTGTGTGTGTGTGTGTGTGTGTGTGTGTGTGTGTGTGTATTTGGGGGTACACATGCAGTCTTGTTACATGAATATATTGTGTATTAATAAAGTCTGGGCTTTTACTGTACCCATCACCAGTGTGGTGTACACTGTATTCAACAGGTTAATTTTTCACCCTTCACCACTCTCCCACCTTTCAGAGTCTCCAATGTCTATTATTCCACTCTCTATATCCATGAGTATTCATTACTTAGCTTCCACTTATAAGTAAAAATATGCAGCATGTGACTTTTTGTGTCTCTTATTTCACTTAAGATAATGGCCTCCAGTTCTATGTATGTTGCTGCAAAAGAAATGATTTCATTTATTTTTATGGTTGAGTAGCATTCTATGTATAAACATATATTCCTTACATAATCATTTGCTAATGGACACTTATGTTGATTCTATGACTTAGCTGTTGTGAACATGATTTCTTTTCCTTTGGGTATATACCTAGAAGTGAATCAAATGGTAGCTCTATTATTAGTTCTTTGAGAAGTCTACATACTGTTTTCCACAGAGGTCATGCTAACTTACATTCCCACAAACAGTGTGTAAGTATTCGCTTTTTAGCAAATCCTCACCAACATCTGTTGTTGCAGCTTTTCTTTTTCTTTTTTTTTTTTTTTTCAATTTTTAATAGCCATTCTGACTGGTATAAGATGGTATTTCATTGTGGTTTTAATTTGCATTTCTCTGATGATTAGTGATGTTGAGCATTATTTTTTCTTATGTTTTTTGGACATTTGAATGTCTTCCTTTGAGAAGTGGCTGATTATGTCCTTTGTCCATTTCCATTTTTTTTCTTTATTGTTGGGGATTCATTGAGGGTACGAGAAACCAGGTTACATTGATTGTATTTGTTAGGTAAAGTCCCTTTTTAAATCGTGTTTTGCCCCCAAAAGGTGTGGCGCAGACAAAGACGCCACACCCTCGCTCCTTCCCTCTCTCTGCTCTTCCTTTCCCCACACCTGCCTCCTTTTTTCTCTCTCTGCTTTCCCCTTCCCCTACCCTCACCATGTCATTAATTGCTATTAATTGTCCTCATATCAAAATTGAGTACATAGGATTCATGCTTCTCTATTCCTGTGATGCTTTACTAAGAAAAATGTCTTCCACTTCCATCCAGGTTAATAAAAAGGCTGTAAAGTCTCCATTTTTTAAATGGCTAAATAGTATTCCATGGTGTACATATACCACAGCTTGTTAATCCATTCCTGGGTTGGTGAGCATTTAGGTTGTTTCCTCATTTTTGCAATTGTAAATTGAGCTACAATAAACAGTCTAGTGCAAGTGTCCTTATGATAAAAGGATTTTTTCCCTTTTGGGTAGATGCCCAGTAATAGGATTGCAGGATCAAATGGGAGGTGTAGCTTGAGTTCTCTGAGGGTTCTCCATACTTCCTTCCAAAAAGATTGTATTAGTTTGCAGTCCCACCAGCAGTGTAAAAGTATTCCCTTCTCTCCACATCCACACCAGCATCTGCAGTTTTGAGATTTTGTGATGTGGACCATTCTCAATGGGGTTAGATGGTATCTCAGGGTGGTTTTGATTTGCATTTGTCTTATAATTAGAGATGAGACCATTTTTTCATATGTTTGTT
Organism: Loris lydekkerianus; assembly: GCA_963574355.1. Taxonomy (NCBI): domain Eukaryota; kingdom Metazoa; phylum Chordata; class Mammalia; order Primates; family Lorisidae; genus Loris; species Loris lydekkerianus. The sequence goes on along the minus strand of CAUYPK010025631.1, from coordinate 26,128 downwards.
AGTCATTCATCTTTCTTCTTTACAGAAGGTTCTATTCATGTTTCTTGCCCATTGATATATGGAATTGTTGGCTTTTTTCATGTGGATTAATTTGAGTTCTCTATAGAACCTAGTTATCAAGCTTTTGTCTGATTCAAAATATGCAAATATCCTTTCCCATTGGGTAGGTTGTTTATTTGCTTTGGTTGTTGTCTCCTTAGCTGTACAGAAGCTTTTCAGTTTAATTAAGTCCCATTTGTTTATTTTTATTGTTGCAAAAATAACAGTCTTCTTCATGAAGTCTTTCCCCAGGCCAATATCTCCCGATGTTTTTCCTATGCTTTCTTTGAGGATTTTTATTGTTTCATGCCTTAAATTTAAGTCCTTTATCCATCTGGATAATTTTTGTGAGTGGAGAAAGGTGTGGGTCCAGTTTCAGTCTTTTACATGTGGATATTTGATTCTCCCAGCACCATTTATTGAATAGGGAGTCTTTCCCCCAGGTTATGTTCTTGATTGGTTTATTGAAGATTAGGTGGTTGTAAGATGTTAGTTTCATTTCCTGGTTTTCTATTCAATTCCAAATGTCTTTTTCTAATTCAAGAAGATAGCTTGTAAGTTTGTTGATGCACACTCTTTCTGTTTTTCGAATGTAGACATCTAAAGTGATCAGTTTTCCTCTCTTTTGTAGTATCCCATGGGTATTGGTAGCTTGTGTCTTCATTGTTGTTATGCTCAAGGAAGGTAATGATTTCTTCTTTTATTTCTTCCTGCACCCAACTGTCATTAAACAGAAGGTTGTTTAATTTTCATGCCTTTGTGTGGGGTTGAATGTTTTTGTTGGAGTTGAGTTCCACCTTTAGTGTCTTCTGGTCTGAGAAAATACAAGGTAAAATTTCAATTCTTTTGATTCTGTTGAGGTTTGTTTTGTGTCCTAGGATATGATCAATTTTGGAGAATGTTCCATGGGGCAATGAGAAGAATGTATATTTTTTAGCTTTGGGATGGAGTGTTCTATATGCATCTATCAAGCACAGTTGTCCTAGGGTCTCATTTATGTCCCTTATATCTTTGTTTAATTTCTGTTTAGAGGATCTGTCCAGCTCCCTAAGAGGAGTGTTATAGTCACCTGTTATTATGGTATTATAGTATATCATTTGCTCAGAATAAGTAAGGTCTATTTCAAGAATCTGGCAGCATTTAAATTGGGTGCATAAATATTTAGAATTGAAACGTCTTCTTGTTGTATTTTTCCTTTTACCAATATAAATGACCATCTTTGTCTTTTTTGACTTTAGTTGCTTTAAATCCACATGCATTTGAAAATAAGATTGCACCTCCTCTTTTCTTCTGAACTCCATTTGCCTGAAAAATTGTCTTCCAACCCTTACCTTGGAGTTTTAATTTGTGTTTTGAAGCTAGGTGTGTTTCCTGCAGACAGCAAATGGATGGCTTGTGTTTTTGAATCCAGTCAGCCAATCTATGCCTCCTCTGTGGGGAATTCAAGCTATCAACATGTATTGAGATAATTGCTAAGTATGGTAGTGTTCTATTTATCTTATTTTGTGAGAGTCCATTGCTTAGTTGTATCTTTTGCATCAGTGTGGAAGTTAGGTTTTGTCCTTTCAATTCTGAGTTCTCACTTTGCTGTTGATCCATAGTGATGGTCAGTGTGTAGAACAGGTTGAAGTATTTCCTGTAGAGCTGGTCTTCTTGTAGTGAATTGTATATCAGTAAACGATTTGATTTCTCCATCAATTTTTAAAGCTTAGCTTAGCAGGATATAGAATTCTGGGCTGGAAATTGTTCTGTTTAAGTAGAATAAAGGTAAATGACCATTGTCTTCTTCCTTGGAAAGTTTCATTAAAGAAGTCAGCAGTCACCCTGATGGATTTACCCCTGTAGGTCAACTGGCGCTTACTCTTGGCAGCTTGAAGAATCTTTCCTTTTGTCTTGACTTTGGACAGGTTCACAATATGTCTTGGAGAAGGTTGGTTAGAGTTAAGGCAACCTGGGATCCGATATCCCTATGAAAGAAGTGAGTCAGAATCTTTGATGATATTTGGAACATTTTCATTTACAATATTCTCTAGTATGGCTTCCATTCCCCTGCGGCATTCTTCTTCCCCTTCTGGGATACCTATAACTCGTATGTTTGAACACGTCATAAAGTCCCATAATTCTGTCAGTGAATGTTCTGCTTTCTCTCTCTTCTTTTCTGCCTCTTTAACTATTTGAGTTATCTTAAGAACTTTGTCCTCTACCTCTGAGATTCTTTCTTCTGCATTGTCTAATCTGTTGTTGATACTTTCTATTGCATCTTTAAGTTCCCTAATTGACTGCTTCAGTTCCTTGAGCTCTGCGATATCCTTTCTGTATTCTTCATATCATTTGTTATTTGATTCTGTTTTTGGATTTCCTTTTGGTTATTTTCCACTTTATCAGCAGTTTCCTTCATTGTTTCCATCATTTCCTTTATTGTTTTGATCATCTGTATTCTAAATTCCCTTTCTGTCATTTCTAACATTTCTTTATAGTTGGAATCCTCTGCAATAGCTACCTCATGGTCCCTTGGGGGGGGGGGGGGGTGGCTCTAGACTGGTTTTTCATGTTGCCAGGATTTTTCTGCTGATTCTTCCTCATGAGTGATTTCTTTTATCTGTTTCCTTGCCCTAATTTTCCTTTCACTTCCTCTTGCTCTTTAAGTCGCCATGCCTCTGGACTAGGGTTCCGATGAGTCTTTTTGGTACAGGACCAGAAGGATGAGAAGATTGAAGAGCAAGAAGGTAAAAAAGAAAGAAAAAAAGAAGAAAAAAGAGAAAGGACAGGGGGTGGGTAAAAGAGAATATTGACAAAAAGAAGAGAGGCACAGAAAGAAGGGGACAGAAGAAATACAGGTGTATAGTAGGATACTTTGTCCCAACCTTAAAAAAACCCCAACCTCTGGGGGTGCCGGGTTGGATGGTTTTGAGTTCAGCAACTCTTTGCTAGCGTGTTTGGACACAGTACCCCACCTCCACCAAGTAGAGAGGAAAGACAAAACTGCTATAAATCAAACCAAAACAAGCCAATAGAAAATTTTATGGGATAAAATTGGGGGAAAAAAACAAATAATAGGGGTAGAAACACTAGCAAAAATGAAGTTGTAATTGTTGAAAAAGGCAACAATGGAAAATTATACTTAAACTAGAAAAATGAAGAAAGAAAAGAAAGAAAAAGAAGACAAGAAAAATCTATTGGGAAAATGTTGAAAATAAAAAACAAACAAAAACAAAAACCAAAAACAAGCAGTATATAGATCTTGCTGAATATTGTCTGGGCAACAGGTAATCTTTCGGGGTATGAGATGTTAATCATAATGGTGATATGGCTGTTTGAGATGGAGACTGGAGGCCTCTGTTGACTTCTCAAACCCTGCGGGGTGGAAAGCCTAAATCTCTCCTTAGCCTGCTTAAAAGGCACTTTACACTGTTAACTTTGGCTAAGCAGAAGCTTTCCCAGGAAAGCATTTGTCCCTGGGATCACTCCTGAAGTGGCTATCCACTTACCCAGTGTGCCAAAACTGGTCTCACTCTATGCCCATTAGGGCTAAGGCTGCAAAGCGTCTCAGTCCCCACTTTTAGGCAGCTCCATCACTAGATTTCTTGCTCCCTCCTGATCCTTGCTCTGCGACCATGAGGGCGGAGCTTGCTGGGGCAGTTCTCCCACAATGGGTCTGCACAGCCCACAGCCAAACACTATTAGCTCCATCTGGCTCAGTGGCCCAGTCAGGGGCCCTGGACAATGGTTAAAGTCCTCTGCACTCTTGCCCAAGTTCTCCCAAGTTAGTTCAACTGAGTGCCAAGTCCAAAGAAACCAAAACAGCTCACAGGTAAGGCCTTTCCAGTTTGCAATCTCACTGCTGCTGTACTTACAGCTGCTGGTGGGATTAGACCGAACAAACACACGCAAACACTTGCCAGTTCTCCACTGCTTTTGTCTTCCTTATGGGGTCCAGAAGTCTCACGCGGACTCCCTATATCCCCAAAGGGATGTTTCTGGGCAGATCCCACCACTCAGAGATGCCTGGAGTCTTGTCTCCCCAGACTCACCATGCCCAGTTGCAAGGAAGCTGTTACTCGGCTGCCATCTTGCTCTGGAATGCGCCCCATTTCCATTTTTTAATGGGTTGATTTGCTTGTTGAGTTTGAGTTCCTTGTGGATTCTAAATATTGGCCCTTTTTGTTGGATGCACAGTTCGCAAATATTTTCTCTCATTTTTGTAGGTCGTCTGTTGATTACTTCTTTGCTAGGCAGAAGCTTTTAATTAAATTAAGTTCCATTTTTCTATTTTGTTTTGTTGTATTTTCTTTTGAGGACTTAAGTTACAGATTCTTCACCTAGGCTAATGTCCAAAAGAGTTTTTCCTATGTTTTCCTCTAGAACTTTTATGGTTTCAGGTCTTACATTTAAGTCTTTAATCTATCTTGAGTTAATTTTTGTTTGTGGTAAGACATAGAGGTCCAGTTTCATTCCCCTGCCTATGGTTATTCAATTTTCTCAGCATCATCTACTGAATAGGGTGTCCTTCGCCTATATTTTTGTTGTCTTTTTCAAAGATCAGTTAACTGTAGGTTTGTGGCTTTATTTCTGGGTTCTTTATTCTCTTGCATTGTTGTACATGTCTATTTTAATACCAGCATCATTCTCCTTTGGTTACTAAGTAGCCTTCTAATAAAATTTGAGTCAGATAATATGATACTTCCAGTTATATTCTTTTTGCTTAGGACTGCTTTGATTGCTTGGGCTTTTTGGTTCCATGTGAAATTTATGATTGTTTTTTCCAATTTGGTGAAAATGACATTTACATTGATATTTTAACCAGAATTGTACTGAATCTATAGATCGTTTTAGGAAATGTAGTCATTTTAATGATATTGATTCTTACAATCCATGAGTTAGGAATGTTTTTCCATTTGTTGTGTCATCTATAATTTCGTTCATAGCATTTTATAGTTATCCTGGTAGAGATCTTTCACCCTCTTGGTTAAAAGTATTCCTAGGTGTTATTTTTTCATAGCTTTTGTAAATGGAATTGCGTTCTTGATTAGATTTTCAGCTTGAGTGTTTTGGTGCATAGAAATGCTACTGATATTGGGTTGAAAGGAAGTATATATGCTTAATGATTAATACAATGAGCAACTTCTAATCACTAAAAAGGTGTGGAAATTTTTTAAAAATTTAAAAAGTAAAATTATAAATTAATTGAATCAAACTACTTTCCGATGCAATTTTTTTTTTGGTATTGAGAATGTGTGTGTGTGTGTGAGAGAGAGAGAGAGAGAAAGAAAAACCAGAAAGATTAATGTAGTTGCAATGATTAAATATAAATTAGAATTTCGGCCTCTATGAAAATAAAAAAAAAAAAGATAAAATGATAAGTCACCAAGTTTTCAATATCAGAAAGACAAAAGCACATAGAAATGTAAAAAATTTTTAGTTCAAGATACTAGCATTAAAACCAAAAAAATTAAAAAATGATACATCTACTAAGGTGATTTTAACTAAGGTAAAATAAGAGTAAGGACACTTCATTTAGAGATAAATAAGAAAAAATTAGTTTTGCTAATTTTACTAACCTGACTTATTTTTCTTTGTTCTTGTATAGCTTTTTGAATTTCTTGTGACACTTTTTCTTGATCTTTTGCATGTTCTGTCTTCCATAATTCTCTTTCTTCAGCATGGGCTTTTTCCAAATTTTTTCTCTCTTCTTCTATAGCTTTTAAAACTGCATCCTTCATTGCTTCTTTCTCAAACTTCAGAATAAATAATAATCAGAATAAGAACATTTGAATGAGTGACTGCACCATGATGCCCTGAATAAGATGGGCTTGGTTAACCTCTAAAACACAAAACTTTGATTCGATATGGTTTAATTCTGATACTGCTGTTTTTATGCAGTAAATAATGGCTATGAAATGAAATACATATCTCTATTTTATACGAATGTTTCTACACACTTCCATAGTGTTTCTAAACTTCAAAGCAACCAAGCCTTTGCTTAAAACACAAGATTTCAAATTATTTGGTCTTATGATCCTTTAAAATCTTAAAAATTATTAAAGATATCAAAGAGCCTTTTATTAATGTTAGTTATACATACTAACTTTTATCACATTAGAAACTCAAATCATGAAAAAATAAAACTACTTGTCAATTCATTTCAAATTAATACCATTGAATGCATTATACATTAATGAATAATATATTTTATTAAAAAACCTATATTTTCCAAAATTTAAAAAGTGAGAATAGCATTATTACATTATTTGTAAATCTCTTTAACCTCTTTAATATTCAATTTAATAGAAGATAGCTATATTCTTATATTTGTTTTCTATATCAAAGAGATATTCAGTATGTGTTTACTAAATTTAATTTTAAGTCTAAAGCTCAAAAGTTAGGGCTATAAATGTATTTTCTGATGTGTATGTATTTCGCAGGCATGAATACACTAGTCACATGCATGAAATTCACTATTTAACCATTAGAGGTTAAACCTGGCTCTAAAAATATTTACCCTGATGCACACGCACATACACGCACACATTGCCTCTAAAGCTATCTATCAAATACCAGGTGGATGTTAGTGTCCTGGCATGTATGCTCTTTTAATCTCTATTGTAAAGCATTTCAATGCCATCATAATCTTGTATACTACGAATGTAATAAGGTAACCTAATCATGTGTGCCCTATATTAACCTGAAATTTTTTTTCAAGTGGAAAAAAAAGAATGTGAAAAGTCATATCCTAAATTTAAAAGGGGAAATAATAATGAAAAAAAAACTTTCTGATTTTTCTGGAATAAAACATTATATAAAAGCAGATTGACAATATTATTAATGAATTCAGTTTTTTAATTCCAAAGAAACCCATTATTACAAACAGAAATACCTTTGTAGCAGATTCTAATGCTTCTTTATTTCTTTGCCTTTCTTCCTCCAAACATTTTCCCAATATTTCCTGTAAATAATAAGATAGTTGGACTGATACAATTATTTGAGATAACAAAGCACATTCTTTCTATACTCTGAGCATACTTAAAGTATTACCTTCTGTTCTTGAGATTGCTGAATCAAAGCTTCCTTTATCTTTTCTCTTAACAATTCCTTCTCTGTATCTAGCATTTCAAGAAGCCTCTGATGCTATAAGAAAAGATAACTGAATTGTGATTATGGCTCTGAGACAGATGATCTATCAACAAGAGAAAGAGCTGGTAGAATTTATTTGTCCAGAAGTACTGAAGTAGTTACTGGAAGAAACAATGAGATGTTTGCTAAAATAAAGGCTTAGGAGCAAAAACACTGAATTCATCTTTTCTATAATCAGCCCCAAGTTAAAAAAAAATATGAGTTCTAACTTCAGAAGAACTATTCCAAATTGGAAAATTAATCAGAGAATGATAAAGTGTTTTACTTTACAACTAAATTTGGAAAAATTACTATTATGATTATAATTAGCTTATATCCATAGAAACATAGATTTACCGGAAAAAATGTTTGATGAAAGACTATCATAAGAGATTGTGTTTCTAGTAAAGCACTGTGAGAAAAATTGAAAGATTTGTAGTTGTTCTCACCTCACACTTTACCACAGATTCAAAAAATAAATCTATAAAATCGGTCAAGGACATATTATATAATAGCTAATTATATAATTAATGTGTATAGAGCTCTTATATTTATATATTTACTTTTATTCCACAGAGTACCACCAGCCAGCTATCATTGACTACCAATTGGAGTTTGAATAGAACATTCTAAGAAAATTCAACTTTAGCAGCCTCAAAATTGCCAATAAAAAATGACCCATCTAATGTCTTGGAACAATAGTGCTCTGATGTGTAATCCAGAGAATATACATTGCTGCTCACACTGATTTTTTTATTCAGTTACAAATGGCGAATAGGATATTTTCTCTGATTTAAAATGCAATTTATATCCAAGCTTCATTTTAATATGAACCTATTTTAATACCCAATATTTTAAAACAGATTTATGTCTTTGAAAGTTGTTGATTTAAAACATTTTTTAGGCAGACAGTCTATATTGAGAGTTAAGTGACTGAACAGTCCATGCCTAGTTAAGATAATCTATTATTCCTGTTTTTAATCATAATGTTACTTTTCGTCTATATTTTTCAAAAGAGTAAAAAGAAACATCACATGAAAGATGTGGTTTTTCCTTAAAAACAAATCCAAACTGTGATACAAATCATGACATGATCCTGAGAAATTATTAGGACCATATGAATTTGTGAAAGACAGCTGACTAACAAATGAAGAGCCTTACCACATAAAGTATACCTAATAATAATTGAGACTCTAAGGTTTAGAAACAGTTTCACAGGATCAGAAAAAATATATAATCCTATTTAAAAAGGTACCCATGAGAAAATATGCAAAGATAGTACACTAGGCAAATAATCAGACTTAGAAATGATAAATACAATTCTATGAGACTGAAAATACTCAGCTTAGGCTTGGAGGGGGCATAAATATAACACAAATAACACAAAAACTATTGGAATTAAAATAAACTTTTCTGTCATTAATAACTTTGAGAACAGTTTTTCTCTATAAAGAATTATGTTAGCAAGTCACACTAATAGAAATCATTAAGTAATTTATTAAAACGGGGCTGAATTTCTTCACTGGTACAAGAATTAAATTTGAGGAATGTACATTAGCTAAAATGACAATGTAACATTTAGAAAATTGATTCCTGAATGTCATTTCTTAATTATGATAGTACACTATAACAGGAAATAATTTCTCAGCTTGTTTGTACAAGAAAAAAATTGAAATTATTATTTGAAAGAAGAATTCTACTTTAAATATATCCTAAGTAAAATCATTTATCCACTTCAGAAAACACAGTTAGGTTACTAACTTTTCTGAGACTTACAAATAATTGTAGCTAACATGATTTTGAGCACTTTTGATGTTCCAGACACTGGTAAAAATGTTTTATATGTAATGGCACCACATTAAACTCTCAAAACAAACTGCTGTTTTGCTCCACATTCTACCCATTTTGAGATGAGTGATTTGAGATTTAAAGGGCTGAGTTAACTTGCCAGGTCTTTAATAAATTATTTCAACAATAATCGTAATCTATATATTCATTATTAGTTGTAATTACTGCCTAATACTACAAGCGGTCCCAGTGTGGTACACCTAGTTATTACCTATAGTAACTTTCAATCATTCCCCCTGTTTCAGAGCTACGCAGCATCTAGTAACGGCTTTTCCTCAGGCTTTCTGGGGTTTTGAAGGACAAATCAGTCAGCTTCATAGGTTTCATCTCAATAAGCTAAGTCAGTGATTTTCAATTTGTATGTCACCTCACACTGGTATTGTAGGAGAGGATCTTAGGTGTGCCGTGATTAAGTTCTAAAGATCACTAATTAAATTATTTCTAAAAGAAATTCAAAGCATAGTAAGTATACTCGTTCTTTTACTCTTGTTTTTGATCAACATAATTTAAGTGTGCCACGGAAGTTTAACTATAGATTCAAGGGTGCTGTGAGGTAAAAAGGGCTAAAAAATACTGGGCTAAGACTATAACTTGCTACCCTTTGTGTAATCAATTGACAATTGTCCCTCTGTTATCTCCTTTCTTATTTTTTTTGTCATTCTGCTCAGTTTTTACTTTTTGGATTTATTTTAGTTCCTTTAATTAACAGAATAGAGAACCAAAAAATGACCCTGCTACTTACTGTTATTTGATCTTTGACAAGCCAATTAAAAACATTCAGTGGGGAAAAGATTCCCTATTTAACAAATGGTGCTGGGTGAACTGGCTGGCGACCTGTAGAAGACTGAAACTGGACCAACACCTTTCACCATTAACTAAGATACTCTCACTGGATTAAAGATTTAAATTTAAGACATGAAAGTATAAAAATACTAGAAGAGAGTGCAGGGAAAACTCTTGAAGCAATCGGTCTGGGCGAATATTTTATGAGGAGAACACCCCCCCCCCCCCGGGCAATAGAAGCAGCTTCAAAAATACACTACTGGGACATGATCAAACTAAAAAGCTTCTGCACAGCCACGAACACAGTAAATAAAGCACACAGACAACCCTCAGAATGGGAGAAGGTATTTCCAGGTTATGTCCCCGACAAAGGTTTAATACCTAGAATCCACAGAGAACTCAATCGTATTAGCAAGAAAAGAACAAGTGACCCCATCTCAGGCTGGGCAAGGGACGTGAAGAGAAATTTCTCTGAAGAAGACAGGCACACAGCCTACAGACATATGAAAAAATGCTCATCACCCTTAATCATCAGAGAAATGCAAATCAAAACTACTTTGAGATATCATCTAACTGTTGGCATGGATGTGGAGAAAAGGGAACACTTATACACTGCTGGTGGAAATGCAAATTAATACATTCCTTTTGGAAAGATGTTTGGAGAACACTTAGAGATCTAAAAATAGACCTGCCATTCAATCCTATTATTCCTCTACTAGGTATATACCCAGAAGACCAAAAGTCACATTATAATAAAGATATTTGTACCAGAATGTTTATTGCAGCCCAATTCATAATTGCTAAGTCATGGAAAAAGCCCAAGTGCCCATCGATCCACAAATGGATTAATAAATTATGGTATATGTACACCATGGAATATTATGCAGCCTTAAAGAAAGATGAAGACCTTACCTCTTTTATGTTTACATGGATGGAGCTGGAATATATTCTTCTTAGTAAAGTATCTCAAGAATGAAATAAAATGTATCCAATGTACTTAGCCCTACTATGAAACTAATTTATGGCTTTCATATGAAAGCTATAACCCAGTTATAACCTAAGAATATGGAGAAGGGGGAGATGGATTGGAGGGGAGGGGAGAAGGTGGGTGTAGGGAGGGTGATTGGTGGGATCACACCTACGGTGCATCTTACAAGGGTACTTGTGAAACTCACTAAATGTAGAATATAAATATTTTAACACAGCAACTAAGAAAATGCCAGGGAGGCTATGTTATCCAGTGTGATGAAAATATGTCAAATGGTATATAAAACCAGTATATCATGCCCCATGATTGCATTAATGTATACAGCTATGATTTAATAATGATAAAAAAATTACACTAGGGGTTCTAAAAAATAAAAACCCACAGATGACGAGGGATCAGCACTTTTGAGAAGCATGGTAGGCGATTGTCTTCACGCGGCCTGTAATGATGCTGGAAAGCACTGGTGTACTATCAGACACTCTAGTAAATGGAGGGGCCAAGGTTCCCACACAGCAAGGATCACTGCTCAGACACAAGAGAGATGTGGCACCATAAGAGGCAGCAACTGGCACGGCGGCAAGGCCATTTTAGAGATTGATGGTGATGACCACCATGCTCTTCAGGGGTAAGACGAAGAATGGGTGGCAGGCTAGGGTGCTATCTGACTTCAGAGCTAGAAACCATGGAGATGTGGGGAGCAGAGGCCAACATCACCTGCCACAACAGAAAATCACTGTTCTGGCTGGGCACCTGTTGCTCAGTGGTTAGGGAGCCAGCCACATACACCAAGGCTGGCAGGTTTGAACCCAGCCCAGTACTGCTAAAAAAACAACAGTGACAACTGCAACAAAAAAATAGCCAGGCATTGTGACAGGCACCCGTAGTCCCAGCTACTTGGGAGGCTGAGGCAAGAGAATCACTTAAGCCCAAGAGTTTGAGCTTGCTGTGAGCTTTGATGCCATAGTACTCTACCAAGGGCAACATAGTGAGATCCTGTCAAGAAAGGAAGGAAGGAAGGAAGGAGGGAGGGAGGGAGGGAAGGAAGGAAGGAAGGAAGGAAGGAAGGAAGGAAGGAAGGAAGGAAGGAAGGAAGATAGATCACTGTTCTTCCTACAACTTTCAGAGTTAAACCAGTTCATAGACCCAGAATCTATTACTTTCCTGCAAGGAATCATTACTCTTCCAGTCTTTCCTCAAAAGGACCTGTGGTTATTTTCCAGAATTACTGTGTACATGGACTCTTAGATATGAGGTGTACAGTAAACCGATGGCAAGGGACCCAGCACAGTAAACACAGGGCTATAGGTCAGCTGGCAGCCCTGGCCCATGGGTCCCTGGAGTTCAAGCACCTACCCTCCTACCCTTCAGTTACTTTCTCAAGCACATCATTATTCTTAGCAGCAGGCGGAATGTCTCATTCATCCCCTGGCCTACTGAGGAAGAGCTATTAAAGTAAGAAGGACAAGCGGAAGCCCCTAAAATAGCCCTTAACTCCAACCAAGATACCCAATTTGACCCCATTCTGCCTCCTGGGTGGAATGGCCAACACTAGAGCCACCCTCAGAGATCTAAAGAGTGGTGGTCTCCATCCTGTCTCTGTTCAGTTTGTCAATGTGGTTCTGTAACAACTAGAGAGATGCAGTGGGGAATAGTGAACTACATAAACTAAGCCAAGTGACAGTCCCAATCACAGCTGCTGAGCCAGACATGGCATCTTTGCTGGAGGAGATACGCCCAGCCTCAGGCACTAGGGGTGTAGCTACTGATATGGCAAATAAATTCCTTTCAAATCCCATCAGGAAGGGGAATAAAGAGCAGCTCACCTTTACACAGTAGTGCAGGAGTACATATCTGTACCTCACTCCAGGACTGTGTTAACACTGTTCCTCTCATTTTTCACTGAGTCCTCTGAGATTTTGATTGTCTTGAAATCCAGAAAACATTAAGATGGCCCCCTTTACAGATGACACCATGCTAACAGGAGCTGATGAACAGGAAGTGGCAGGCATTCTGGCTGCCCTGGCACATACTGCCACAGAATTGGAGATAAGAGCCATGAAAATTCAGGGGTTGGTTACAGTGAAGCTTGCCAGGATATTCCCTCAAGGGAGGTTGTTGTGCCCTGCACCCACTGTCACTAGATAGAGGTTGGGTCAGCTTTTTGGATTTGGAAAACATAACCTATGCACTTTAGGAGTGCATGCTATTATCACAAACTATTTGTCAGACATTCTGGAAGGGTTCCAGTTTTCAGAAAGGCAAGAGTGAGGGGGATCCTCTGACATCAAGCCTGCATTTACACTAATTCATACAAGACTCACCCACTTGAGCCATACACCTACATGGCCAGATAGTGCTGGAAGTATCTGTGGTGAGCGAGGACAGCCTGTGGAATCTCTGACAAGCCCTGCAGCACAGCTGTGGCTCAGATCCCTAGAGTTGGAGGTCAAGTTCATGGCATCTGCAGCAGGGAGCCTCTTGCCTGTGAGAACATCTTCTGGCATAATGGTGGGCATGGCTGGGTTCCAGACTATGGGTTCGCCAGTGACTATGAGACTGGAGCTGAGTATCATGAGTCAGTATTTTTCAAATGCCCTAAGACATATTGGAGATTGTATATTCAGGATTGTGTCCACACAGGTTCAGTGGGAAGCCCAAATCCCCCAGGCTCCTGCCTTTGACACACAGCACCTCTTCCTCAGCTAACACCCATGGCCTATGCAGGGTGCTGAGGGCTCCCTGAGATTAACAGATAGAGGTAAAAAAACATGGGCCTCATTCATTGAGAGATTGGCTCACTTATGCTGGTGCTAGTAAAGTAAGGTGCTGCTGCCCATGTCCCCACTCAGGGAACACCTGTGAAGGGAAACCTCCCAGTGAGCAGAGGCCATCACCCTGGGGTTGGGGGTCACCTTTGAGTGGAAAGAGAAGTGGGACGAACAGAGACCACACATTAGCCTCCAGGCAGTGACAGAAACCTTGTCTGATTGGTCAGGAGTCTGACAAGAGCAGGACTGGGAGATGAGGGGTCCGGAAACTGAAGAAAAGCCTGAGGAGGACCCATGGGGAGGAGACAAAAGTAAGCAGAACTTTGTGTTTTCACCTAGTGGACACCAGAGAGCATGGCCTGCACAGGGAGTGCCCATCTGCATGTTTCACTGTGAGGATGGCAACCAGCTTCCCTCTTCAGCCACTGGCAGTGGCCCACGAATGCAGTATATCGGAGGAACTGAGGGCCATGCCTGGTGCTGTACCCAGCATGGGTTCAGGAACCAAGAGGCAGAAGTGCTGAAAGAGCAGTGGTGGCCTCTCTCACCACCATCCCCAACAGCTTTCTTATAAAATGCATGCCCTGCCTCTGTGACTCTAAATGCTGCCGAGACACACATGGAAATTCCCAACAACAAGGAGGGGCTTCCAGAGAGAGTGCAGGAAGGTCCCACTGGACTGGGAATGCTGACTTCCTCCAGATGTCAGCAGCTTCTCTCTCCAGTGGGCAAGAAAGTGTTACTACCTAAGCCTAGACCATTGGTCCCAATTATCACTAGAAACTAGAGTTGCTGCTACACCATGGGGTCTTAAAGGAAAATGTATGGGCTCCTGGGGACACTCCAGGATGCTCTTAGCACCTTTTCACCCAGCAATGATGGCAAAGCCCACCAGCCTGTGATGATAAGGTAAGGGTTCAGCACTCATAGGAATGAAGGTCTGGGTCACTCCACAAATCAAGCAACCTAGACTAGATAAACCACTGGACCTCGGTGAGGGAGCTCAGGGAAGGGTGGTGGGCATTGGTTGCTGCAGCCACCAGCTATGGCAGTGGGGCCTCCTGCATTGCTCCTTAATGAGGCTCTAATGACTGGAGCACGTGAGCCCGACTGTGTCAGATACCTCTTGTGCTTTGCTGCTCCTCCTCTTGACCCACCCTTTACTCCAGCAATTGCTAAGGCACAGGTATAACCTGACAACATCTGACCTTGACTCTGTCCTGAATCTCTCGCTTTAGGTCCTTAGCTTCTCTGAAGCCTCAGCATGAGTCACCAGAGGGAACCCGGCCAGCATTCACCCACGCATGTGTAACTGGGAGGTGCTGGGAGGTGGGAGGCAGTTACCACCCATGGGGTGACCTGTGACCAGCGGGTAATGGGGGCCAGATAATGCCCACACTTTGGTGTCTGAGTGGACATCCACCAGATGCATTCCCGTCCACTTCTCAAGTTGCCATAGAATCAAGCCCCAGTGATCTTCAGTGGCGCTCAACTCAAAGACGCAGTCTTGAACCACTCTTCTTTCCTCCCTTTTCTCTCCTTCTCTTGCTTCCTACAGACCCCTAAGGTTGCCTTCCCATAGCCTCATCACATCTCTTCCTTCTGTGGTTCTCACGCCAGACCCCCCAGTCTCCCCTGACCCCCTCCATTGCTGCTCTGCCTGCCTAACTAAGGAAGGTTCTTCATGAAGGACTCCTCCAAGGATACTTCCTAATTTTGCCTAAAATCCTATCAATGGGCTTTCTTTTTTTCTTTTTTTTTTTTTCTTTTTTTTTAAGACAGGATCTCGCTCTTGCTCAGGATGGTCTCAAACTCCTGAGCTTAAGCGATCCTCCTGCCTCAGCCTCCCGGAGTGCTGGGTTTACAGGCATGAGCCACCACGTCCAGTCATACCAGTGGACTAACCATGTCTATTTGAAAACAGTAATGAACATCCCCACGAGACATTTCCCATTGTCAATGCTGTTTGCCAGGAAACCTTTAGCTTTTTTCTCACTCCTCAGTCCTCGTTTCTCTTTCCAGTCTGTCCCTTTTGCAGTTGCTGACACTCGGAGGCAGGGAGGTAGAGCTGGTCTCCCATGCCACATCACTCGGGACTCTACAGCCTCCATGAGCCAGCAAAGATGGGACTCTCAGCCTTCACACAGGAGACACTTGGGGACAGATGCTTCTTTGTTGAGGGTGACTGTAGGGTTTTAAGCAATTTCCCCCTGCCCTCTACCCACCCAACCTGGTAATAGCTTCCCAGTTGTGACAATCAAAAATGTCTCCAGACTTTACTGAACGTCTCCTGGGAACAAAACCACTCCCAAATGCTGAGCTAGAGAATTTCTGTCCCCCCTGCAGTCCCTCTATCATCTATTCTAAACTCCTGTGAAGAAAACACTTATCTTTTATTCTTTTCTAAGTTGAAATACAAGTTATTAAATATTTGTCGAGGGCTGCTATGTGCCAAAGCCTACCCTACGTATGGTGCAGGAGCACACTGCTCATTGGTAGTTAAGTGATTTCACTGATCTGTTCGTGTGTGCATGCAGGCATTCAGCCAACATTTACTGAACACCTGCCCTGTGCCAGAACATGCTCTTAGCATTGGAAATACATCATTGAAGAAAGGAAATAAAAATCCCAAGTTTTATTGTAGTCACTCCGACATGTATGTGGGATTTAGAGATAGCACAGACCTGCATTTAAGTCTCGTTTTTGTCACCTTCAGGCTGTTTGGCCCCAGAAGGCACTTAATTCTCTGAACCTCAGTGCCTGGTCAGGAAAATGGAGTCCTAAATGCCCACCTTAGCAGCTAGCTTAAAGAGTACAGGCATTGTACACCACGCACTTGCAAACCATATGCTTCTCTTCTTAGCTGCTCCCCATGTAGCAATGGTTATCATCATCACGAAAGTTTATTATCTTGTGGAAGATCAGAAATGGCAGAGTCCTTTTGACATCCAATGATTCAATCCCCTCATTTTGCAGAAGAAAATGCCAGTATTTGAAATGGTGAAATGCAGAGGAGCACTTAGGTTTCCAGATGACTTGTCCATTTGTTGTTAAATGAGATAATATGTACAAAATTATTCTAAAATTATAGCATTGTAATTATCACTACCCATTACATTTTCCTGTCACTTGGGCATGCCCAGAAGTGAATATTCTAAAAGTATCAATAATTAGAATGTTCACATCAGTTCTAGACCCCAGATGTCACTTTTGCATTGCTTGTTTAATCAGAAATTGTTTATTCAAGGCCCATTATGTACTGGGAGTCAGTGCTCTAGCATTGGAGACCAGAAGGTGAGCAGGACAGCCACCACCACCTCCACAGAACCTACATTCCAGCAAGGTAGAAGGACAGGAGACAACTACAGTAATGGTTGAAATGATTGCAGATTGCCATGGAAGCCAGGAAGAAAATCAAGAGATATATGACGAAGTATAGCAGAGGTGACTGACTTAGATAAATAAGGTCATAAGAGAGGGCTTCCTTGGAAGTGACATTGAAACTGGGAGCCAGGGGATTAGGAGGGGGCAGCATTGTGAGGAGAGTAGTAGAATGGTCTGGGCAAAAGAAAGCAGTTGCCAAGGTCCTGAGGCTGGGAAGAGCAGGACCAGTTTGACAGAGAAAAAGGTGGTTTCTATGGTTAGATGAGACCACAGTGATAAAGACTAGAGGGAAGTGCAAGAGGCAAGCAGGGCCTTGAGGTTGGGTATGGTGTTTAGATTTTATCCTTGGTGTCAAGGGAAGCCATGAGGTTGGGGTAGGGATGGGGCAGCATCCTCACCCTGGCTACAAGGCAGACAGGTTACAATATGGCTGTAACACAGCACAAGGAGGTGGAGGGGCCCTGCCTACAGTGAACTCCAGCATGCACCAGCTAGCTGGCTCAGAGCCGCACCCCCTGATTTCAACTGTCACTGAAGATAACAACAGGATTACATTTGACAATTCGCACACATGCAATTTTTATTTAGCATTTCCAGAGCCCATTTTGGTTGGCATTTGAGTAATGGCCATGAGAAATGTTCTGTCCAATACAGGAAGGCAGGTCAGAAACCTTTCTAAAATTCAAGTGTGATTGTGTCCCTCCCTTGCTCAAAACCCTTCATTACATGCTAAAGGACATGTTGGCGGGCATGGAATTCAAGTCCCTTCCAGATGTGGCCCTTGGCTCCCATTCTGCTCTGATCCAATGTTGCACATCAGCCCACTCCAGACCCCAAACACCTGACTCCTGAACATATTATGTTCTTCCATGCCTTAAGTTCTCTTCTTGGTCCTCCTCCTCCTTGAGTTTTCAACTCATGCAAACAAAGGATGAGTAGCTTATCCTAGGGCTTACCCAGCATTAGCAGAAGTCCTGGTGCAGGGAGCCCCCCAGTCATGGGCACACTGGGACAGCAGATGTGATGGTTAATTGTATACATCCCCTTGCCTGGGCCAGTGGGAGCCCAGATATTTGGTCAAATATTGAGTGTTTCTGTGAGCGTGTTTCTGGATGAGACCAATACCTGAATTGTTAGATGGAGGAAAGCAGTCTGCCCTCCTCAATACTAGTGGGCCTCACTCGCCAGTTGATGATGGAAACTTTTATGTAGCAACTTGTCTGGGCCTTGGGGTGCTCCACATCTGGTTCAATACTCTTTCTGAGTGCATCTGTGAATGTGCCTCTGGAAGAGACTAGCATCTGGATCAATAGGCCAAGTAAAACTGATGTGCCTCTCCAGTGACGGCAGGCCTCATCCAATCCAGTGGGGTCCTGAATAGAACGAAAAGTAGAGAAATGGCGAAGCTGCCTGACTGAGCTGGAGCACCATCTTCAGTCTTGAACTAGAGCCATAGGCTCTCTGACTCAAGGCCTGTAAATGAGCCACTGACTGTCCTGGCTCTCTAACTTGCAAACGGCGGATTGTGAGATTTCTCGGCCTTTATATATATATATATATTTTTTTTTTTTTAGAGACAGAGTCTCACTTTGTTGCCCTCTGTAGAGTGCTATGATGTCATAGCTCACAGCAACCTCCTCCAGCTCTTGCACTTAGGTGATTCTTGTCCCGGCCTCCTGAGTAGCTGAGACTATAGGCACCCACCATGACACCTGGCTATTTTTTGTTACAGTTTGGCTGGGGCTGGGTTCGAATCTGCCACCTGCAGTATATGGGGCTGGCGCCCTACTCAGTGAGCCACAAGCACTGCCCTATAATAAACCTCTTTAGAGAAAGAGTTGAAGAGAGAAAGAAAGGGATCCCATTGGTTCTATTTCTCTGGAAAACCCTGACTAATAGCTGAAGTCCTAAATAGATCAAAAGGCTGGCTCTCCCTGAGTTAGAAAATCCTACCTGCCTTCAAATGGGACACCTTGTTTCCCCTGCCTTCAGACTCAGAGTGAAACATCAGCTCTTCCCAGGTCCTCAAGCCTGGTCCATTCTGGTTCTCAGGCCTTTGGACTCAGACAGGAACTAGACTCCATGGTCTTCATCCAAGAGAAGACCAACTCAACCTGCAGATCTTGGGACTTGGGCACCTCCATAATCCTATGAATAAATGGCTTATAATAAATCTCTCTCTATATATGTATATACACAAAGAGATTAATATACAGATAGCTCTCTATATATACACATAAAGATATCTAGCCTTACGTGTGTATTTACATATATGTACCTATGATATATATTACATATATATTCACCTCTTGGTGCCAAGCCCATGGGGGACTGGTTCTAGGACCCCACCCCACAGACACCAAAATCCATGGATGACCAAGTTCCTCATATAAATGGTGCAGTGTTTGTATATAACCTATGTTACATTAAACCATCTTGTACACATTAAACCATCTCTAGATTACTTAACACCTACTACCCTGTAAACATTAGGAAGTAAGGACAAGGAAAAGAAGTCTGTCCATGTTCAGCACAGACTCGACCATCCATTTTTAAAAAATATTTTCAATATGTGGTTGGTTGAATTGATGGATAAAGAACCTATAGGTACCGGGGCCGACTGTGTGTGTGTATGTCCTATTGGTTCTGTTTCTCTGGAGAACCTAATACAGGTTGTCACTCCATACCAACTGCTCCCAGAAGACCTCTGTGGTACACCAGACTGAATCAGAGGCCTGTTGGAGCTTAGTCCACACGTTCATACTGGTCCACAAGAACATAACCAAGATGAGGCTCTGTAAATCCCTGGTGACTTGCCCACCTTCTGCTGCTGCGGGAGCTTTGCAGCAGAGGTGATCTGGGGAGCGATGAATCTCCAACTAGCCATGGTACTGGCCCCGAACTTCTCTCCCTACCCAGTTCCTCTTTCCCCTGAAGAGCTATGTCAATCAAATCCATGCAGTTTGGCTTTCTGTCCAATTCTGTAGCTCCTCACAGAAAATGCAGCTTGCTTTGAACCTCGAATCCCTGACAGCTCTAATTAGCTTCATTGCTTCAGTGAGTTAAGGTGTGCTTCTGCCCCATCCTGGCTGCAGTGCTGCTGAGTGTGACCATTCCACTAGAATCCTCTTTGTGACTGTCTGCCTACCTCAGCATCACAATGCTCTTTTTTGCCTCAACTGCAGGGTGTTAGTTCCTTCTTGCCGACAATGGTGTCTGTACTACAGATGAGCTCACCAAGCACTCTGAATCCATGCATTGAGCTAACTGTCTACCCCTCTGGAGCCAACCTCTACAGCTGCTGCAGGATGTCCAGCCCACCTAGAACCTACCTGCCTATGCCATTTGTGAGGGTCCTGGGCAAACATGATGAATTGTGACATTAATGGGTTATAATGCCAAAGTTGACCTCTGGCTATAGAGGAGGGAACACCTTCTAATCATTTAGACTTCTTACACAATTTTTTTAATTTAAATATCTATTTAAAGACACTATTAAATGATGTTAAAACACAATATTAAAAATTATACCCTGGGACTTCCAGTTTCTGGTCCAGCATGTTTAAAGTGTAGAGGTCACCACAGCATCCCAATAGCAGGTAAAAAGCTAAACAAACTGAAAAGTCAGCAGCTCTTCTTAGATCCATCAGAGAGGTAAGATTTCAGGGTTGGAAAGGCAGAAAATCAAATAAAGAAAATCACAACTTACTAGGGCATAAACCCATGAGCAAAAATCTCCTTGGAAAACAGTACCAGTGTAGGTACAGTGTAGTACAGTATACTGAACTTTAATCAGTAAATTGCTCGAGGCTTAGTGTGGGCAAGCATGAGGAATAAAAACTTAAGCAGACCTTGCCATCAGAGGATCCTCATACTTTTATGAGTTTTACTTCTAGAAGCTCTACCAGGTTATCACAGTGAAGAACAGAGAAAAATCTCCTCATGATTTAGGGGGGGTAGGCAAGGGAATACCTATTTCAAAATAGGTCAGAGAATTCTGTTCTTAACAAGGTCTGCACTCAAAACAAACTATTTTACCAGAGCCTAACCTATTGGAGTTTTATAAGGTCTGACAATTAAGTTCACAAACTCATCTTAGAAAAAGCCCTATATACCTTATTGTTGTATGTCACTATGGTTACCTTCAAAGTACTCCCCTTAGAAAGCTATGCAGTAATGTCAGAGCATAGTCCACCCTTCAAAGCAATTTTAGAACTTTTTCTGGAATGACCATTAGAGATATCATTGTATGGCAAATAAAAACACACAACAACAATAATAAATGCCACTCAGCAAGACACTGCTATATATTGACATAAACATATCTGTGAGACACTGATATACCAAGGTTATGAAACCTTACAGAGTTGTTTGTGCAGTGCTGCCAATGGTGGCAAGTTTGTAAACTTAATTGTCAGGCCCTGTACAATGACAGCTGTGATGGTATGAGATATGAGAGTGCCCCCCTCACTATTCCTCAGGTCTGTTCAGCTGCTTGGATTTGGGGCAGTAATAGTGCATCATACAGCAGGAACCTGGTGCCTGTCATTTCTGGGTTACTAAAAATTACACCATTCTGGGCTCTCAAGGACAGAATTCCAGGTCTGCAAAGGGTTCAGTTTGGCTGCAACTATCTCCACATCAACACATTGGGCCCAAGAAGAAGCAGGATACTGTGTCCTATGACTGAGAACTGAGCACCCCTCCCTGCTAACAGGAGACTCAAACAATCAGGCACCAAGTACACCACAGTTATCACCAGAGAAGCCTTACAGAGACTGTCTTTGAAGGATCTTGGCAGGGGTATAACCCTGACTGCCCAGCAGCCCTGGTCATGCACCTCCACCACAACCCCCTGCTGACACATGCCCAGCATGGCTCTACATCCATGGTTCCAGGGCTGCTGTCCACTGCTGAAGTCCCACCTACACAGTTCCTGCACTGCTACAGTTCTGAGGCACTATTATCCCTCCACCAAGGCTCTAGCATTTCATGGGGCCCCCAAGGCTTTCTCATTGCCATTAAGCCTATAGCTTAGATCCCCGAGACCCTGGTACTATTCTAGAGCCCTGGAACTCCTCCCCAGAAACTCTAAAGCTCTTATTGGGCCCCAGGCTGTGTTCCCAAGGGTTCATCACAGTTGCTAGGCCCAAGGCTCTACTCCTTGAGGTTCCAGTGCTACTTTCCAGCCACCAATCAGCCTCCTGAGGTGCCAGCACTGCTCCAGGGACATGAGGCTCCATTCTTGAGGCCCCAGCATGCTCCAAGTTCCCAATGCTCTTCCCTGGAGGTGTCACTGCTGCCATTGGAATTGTGACCAATTTCTGAGGCTCCAGCAATGCCCTGTCCCACAACTCTGCCCCTAATTCTCCATCACTGGCTCAAGGCCTCGTGGCTCTACCTATGAAGCTCATGCTCTGCCACTGGACTTCCACACCTGGCTACTAGGCCCCTCCACTGCCATTGAGCCCATAGCCTGCTTCCAAGACTCCCACTGGCCACCTGGGAGAACAATTGAAGGGTGGGAGAATTCAAAGGTCCAAAGCTCTATCCATCAGCCTAGAGCTAACATTGAACCTCACCTGGACTGCATTTGAGCAAATTCCCAGAGTCTAGACACCCACAACTACTGCTCAGATATTCTTATCCAACTGCCATTGTCACCTCTGTTGGGAGAACAATGCCCAGCACTCCCCACAGAGCCAGCCTCCATGGAGAAAGTCTTACCCAATCCCCAACTCAAGCTTTCAACAGCAGTCTAGGGAGCAGCCCACCATTCTGCATGAAAATCATCCAGCATTGTCTTGAACTCTGACAATCACAGAAGAATGGGACAAAATGGAATATCTGAAGTAGAAGCTCTCAGTGTACTCATCTCTTCCCTGCTTGGTCAGTCTTACAAAGTAGCATAAAAAAGCACCATCTATGGACTTCTCTTTCTTCTCGCTAAGGAAGAGAGTTACCAGCAAAAACAACAGATACTCTGTAGCCTATGAACTGTGAGATGAGAGAAGTGTACTCAGATGACATAAGATCAGAAGAAGACCTATGGGAAAAAAAAAAAAGTTCAACACAATGTGCCTACAAGAATGGACCCCAACTTAAAAGGAAGTTGTAAAATGTCAGAAATATAGAATATGGATGAAAATAAAATGAGTTAAATAGAATATAAATTTTAAAAACAACTCAAAGAAACCAAAAAGATTTCAAAACATCAATGAAGAAGATGCTAAAGAGCTACATGACATAAGGAAGAATATCATAGAACTTAAAGAAATAAAAGAATCACTTAGGGACCTTCAAAATACAGCAGAACACTTCAACAACAGGCTAAACCAAGCAGAAAGAAAAATCTCAGAGTTGAAAGACAAGGCTATCAAACTAACTAAGTCAAAGATCCAGAAAAGAGAAAAAAGAATGAACAAATGCTTCAAGAAATATGTTACTATATGAATTGAACTAATTTATGAAATATAGATGTCCCTAAAGTTGAAGAAAAACAAGTAAAAAGCATAGAAAACCAATTATTGAGAAAAACTTCCCTGATATCACTAAAGAACCAGATTTCCAGATACAAGATGGTCATCAAACACCAGGAAGATTCATAGAAAATATAACAGCTCCAAGACAAATAGTCATCAACCTAGCCAAAGTCAAAATGAAAGAAAACATTTTATAAGCAGCAAGATGAAATAAATAACTAACCTACACCCTCCCCAAAAAATCAAGCTAAAGGAAGATTTCTCAGAAGATTAATAGAGACTTTACAACCCAGAAGGGATTGGAGCCCCATTTTTAGTCTTCTTAAACAAAACAACTGCCAGCCAAAAATTTTGTATCTTGGAAAACTATGTTTCATAAATGATGGAGAAATAAAGACATTTCTAGACAAGCAAATACTAAAATAACTTGTCACTAATAGACCTGCCCTACAGGAAATACTCACAACTGCATTATACATGGAACAGCACAATAGATACCCAACAATGTAAAAACATCCCAAAGTGGAAGCTCATAGCTCAATAAAACAATAGCATAAAAGAGAAAGCAAAACAATAAGGTATCACTCACCATATGAACAGAAGAGCATCCATATATCAGTACTAACACTCAGTGTAAATGGTCTAAATGCTCTACTTAAAAGACTTAGGCAGGTTTAATGGATGATAAAAACACAATCCAATTACCTATTGTCTCCAGGAAACATGTCTAACCTACAAGGACTCCTGTAGACTTAAGGTGAATAAATAGGAAAAAAAAAAATAGTTCACACAAGTGGAAATCAAAAGACAGCAAGTATACCCATTCTCAAATCAGATAAAATAGATTCTAAATCAACAATGGTTTAAAAAAAAAAAGAGAAAGGTGGTCATTATATAATGGGAAAGGGAGCAGTTTAACAATAAAAGATTAACAATAAAAGAAGATATAAAAATCTTAAATATATATCCACATAACACAGGAACACTCAGAAAATAGTATTCTACTAGTAGCAAATCCTACTAGATCCAAGCAAAGAGATAAACAGTAGAATCATAATTACTGGAAACTTCAACAATCCACTGACAGAACTAGACAGATTATTGAAGCAGATAATGAATAAAGGAACACTGGACCTAAATAGATTAGAACAAATAAACCTAACAAACATTCTGATGAATATTTATCTTCTCATCAGAACATAGGACATTCTTCACGATTGATCATCTCTTAATTCATAAAAAATGCCTCCATAACTTTTTAAAAATAGAAATCATACAATGTATCTTCTTAAACCATAGTGCAATAAAAATAGAAATTAATCCAATAGAAAAATAAAATCATGGAAATTAAAATGCCTGCTGCTGAATGATCTTTGGGTCAATGATGAAATTAAGATGGAGGAGATTGAATTAAAGGTGGCGACTGAGTAACAGCTTCCCTGCAACTGGGCATGGCAAGTCTAGAAAGACAAGACTCCAGGCATCTCTGGCCAGTGGGAACTGCCTATAATCATCCCTTTGAGGATACAGGGAGCCAGCAAGGGAATCCTAGACCCTAAGAAGACAACAAAAACAGTGGAAAACTGGAAAGTGGTTGCATGTGTTTGATCGACATAATCACGCCAGCAACCCTAAGTACAAGTAGCAGTGAGACTACAAACCGGAAAGGCCTTACCTGTGAACTGCTTTGGTGTTCTTGGACTTGGCACTCAGTTGAACTGCCTCGGGGAGAGCTTGAGCAGGAGTGTGGAAAACTTTGGGCATTGTCTGGGGCCCCAAACTGAGCCACTGAGCTGAACGCAGGAAGCCATTGTGAAAGAACTGCCCTGGCAAACTCCGCCCTCAGGGTCCCAGAGCAAGGATCAGGCAGGAAAAAGTAACCTAGTGACTGAGCAGCCTACAGGCGGGGGCTGAGCTGCCTTATAGCCTTCATCCTTAAAGCCAGAGTGAGATGGTTTTGGCACACTGGAGCCTTGGACTGTTGCCCTGGGTAGAGTGCCGTGATGTCACAGCTCATAGCAACCTCAAACTCCTGGGCTTGGTGCCACCCAGACTTCCATAAGAGTTGTGCAGCAACCCCCGACCGGTGACCCACACCAACTGGGCCTCCGCATTCCCTGACCAGGAACTGCGGGAACTGGACAACCCTGTGTCCTCCCTCCTGTGTCCTCCCAGACTCCACACTAGCCTGTTCATCTGGCCAGTGACTCTTGTAGCTGTGTGCCCTCTGGAGCCCTCCCTGCTTTTGCATAGAGCCCTTCTCCTGGCCAGAAACTACTGCAGCCTTGGGCTCTCTCTGCCAAAGCCACTGGGTGCCAGGCACTCCCAGAACCATGCGCACAACCCCAGCCCTGTTGCTGGATCCGGGTGTGTCACACACCGGAGATACTTCCACAACCAGAACTCTATAGCTGGAGCAGCCCCAAAGGAACTATACAGGGTCACTACCTACAAAGATCCAGCAACAATAGAGTGATTCTTCTGGGGTCCAATCTTGCAGAGACACCTCCCCAACTCTGAGGATGGCCAGAGGCAATGGTGAAAAACAATCATGAGGCAAAATCAACAAAAAAACTCTAGCAATATGAACAATCAGAGTAGATCAACTCCCCCAAGGATCAATGGGGCAGAAACAGCACAAGACCCCATGCACAAACAAATAGCTGAGATGTCAGAAATTGAATTCAGGATCTGGATAGCAAATAAGATCGAATTAGAATTCCAAA